>LPNX010973719.1:512675-541388 GCA_001517045.1 Pseudotsuga menziesii
CAATAGAAAAATGACGATGCTACTGTCGGCCCAAGGTCTTCAATCCAAACCACCCAAAAAAGGCACGAATCCTAACCATGCGAATAAAGGAGCTGGAGTCGAACATGGAGAAAACCGTTTGATTACTGGTCAATGATGAGAACTGTTAACAAACACGAGGGAAGCCACCATTAATGAAAATGGTCCCCAAGGTACCTAGTACATTCTAACAAGTGTGAATACAAGGACTTGAAGTCGAACACTTGAAGAATCCATTGAGTATGAGACATTAAGGCATTCCCACTACCTAATAGCAAGAGAAATTGCCACTGATGATAACAATTCCCAAGGTATTTTCATAAAACTCTAAATCTCATTCCCAGAGCAAGATGTGTTGCAGTCAATAGGAAGAGATCCATTAGAAGGAAGGCATTAAGGCATCCTTCATCATCCAACATGAGGTAAGTCAAAGACTAATTGGATCTGGAATTGGTACTAAATTTCACTACAAGAAACACTGAAGACATGATGTAATGAACTGATACCAAGGAATGACCGACACAAAAGGTTAAGGCAACTACAGAATAGCCGACGAAGGTTTAATCCTTGAACAGTGAGCACGACACAAAAGTGACTTAGGCAGCTTTTGACACAAAAGGACCAATGAAACAAATCTGCAATGTAGGAGACATTGACAGATTCCCCATATAATTGGAAAAGAGACCAACTGGAGGAGTAAGAAACTCTAAATCAAGATAAGGTCAAAATACTAGGACCCAATTGTTGATAGACTCAAAACTGGTGCTTTGTTCAAGGAAACAAGACTTGCTGCCATGATGTAAAAAAAATGTGAATGAACTTCCCTTCCCCTCTTTCTTATAAATTTTTAACGAGTCCAAGAAAGAAAACTCGGGACCATCTTCATTTTTGACAAGCTCGAAGAAAAGAAAGAAGAATGCTTGATAAAGCACTGATTCATGGATTTTACGAGCCCGAACTAGTACATGCTCGGCGGTGTTTTCATAGTTTAGAGAGTCTGAAAACTCCAAAGAAGACTCCGGGGGGGTCCTTTTTCGTACAATTTAGTCTCCTGAGGCCGAAAAAGTATGAAACATACCACAAAAGAACTCTCTTAGCTTCCGAAGAAGCAAGGCGCACCTTTTTCATATTTAGTTAGGAAGGTCCGAAAAAGGTTAAATTACCACCTACCCAACGCTCCTTCAAAAGCAGCATATAGCCTGAGTTTTACGAGTGTGAAGGAAGGCAAGATCACTCGAAAAGATCCATTTGATTACGAGAAATGGGGCTTACAACAATAAACTTGATGCTTTGTTCTTTAGGGTTTAACGAGCATGACAAAGACATAAAGTACACTCAAAATCTTTTTCATGTTTTGGTCCAGAGCACGAAAAAGAGAAAACTAAGCTCATACCGAGGGTTCCTTTTCCGTAAGTTTAGTCCCTCAAGTCTAGAAAAGTGATAAACCTATGCCTGAGAATACTCTTCTCAATTCAGAAGAAAAGAGAGTGTTCCTTTCTCGTATTATTCCACATGGTCTGAGAAAGAGATAACCTACCACCAATGCGGATTCCCATTCACATATTCTTAATGAGCCTGAATGGACAAGATTACTCGGTAGTCAAGTCTATTTTGAGGAGTCAAACCTGGGCCTAAAGAAACTCAAAATCTTTCCCATGAAGTTTTAATGAGTCTGAAAAAGTCAACTCGCAGCCTCTTTACTGTTTTTAACAAGCTCGAAGGAGAGCAGAAAGAATGCTCTAAATGCAAGGAGATGAGTGTCATAGGAAGGAGAAACGAGTTCCAAGCACAAGGAACATACCTATGCATAATGCAAGGAAAGTGAGCAAGATAAGGACACTCGAAGAACATCTCCTCAAGGTAAAGGGTGTCAAGTTGCAAAGGCAAAATGATACAAGGCTTAGCAATGATGAGAACAAAGATGAGGGCTTATACAACGAGCTAAAAGCGTGAAAGCCGGCATCATGCTCATAAGCATGAGCAAGGCACATGGAAATGCAGTTACAACTTGAACAACAAGGCGAGGCCAGTAAACAGTTATGAATCCAACTAAGAATCCTGTCTCCAAGAAACAAAAACATCATAATCATATTCAAAAGAAAAGTTCTGATGCAGGTCACTTTGGTAGAAATACATGTGGCTTTGCTATCTTCTACAAAAGTTGTAGTCAAGGCAGAATCAATGAAAAAAGAATCTATAGTGCCAAGATCTGAAGGTTTATAATTAGTAAAATCAACCTCAGAAGGAGAGAAAAAATCAACAAGGGATATAGAGCCTGCAGGAACAAACTCAATATTACAGGAGTTGAAAAATTCATAAGAAAAATAAAACTCATCAGGATCACTGACTTGCTGTTCGAAGGAAGAGTCAAAAGCCTCAATAAGACCAACATAAGAAGAAAGGTCAGGATTACTAGGCAAATCAGGGTTAGACTTAGTCACAACTGAACCAACATCCAAAAGAAGGTTAGACTGTATCAAAGACTCTAGGAAGACTTCATCCGAAGGAAGGAGACCATCCGAGATAGGACACACATATAAACTTTCAAATGGATCGACAGAATGGAGATTAGGCCCCACAGTCTATATAGGATGACTCACCCGGTCAACTACTAGGACCAAGTCTCGAGAAGGTAAGCATGAAAATAGAGGCTGCTTCTTAGTAGCAATTGAACGCAAAGGACATGAGGCCACATAGCTCACCTGTGGTGGGGTAGTGTCTACAGAAACATTGGGAATCAATATAGGAAAGACCTGGTCTCTAGTTGGGTCAGGAGAAGGATCAAGAAAATCCAACTGATCGATAGTGACAATCTCTTTGCCGTGATTAAAGTACATCACATGAAAAAATGTTGACACCACAGCTTGCATGGCATAGACATAATCATGTCCAAGGAGCATATTGAAGTCCAAGGGGTCTTCTATCACCATGAAGTCAACTAAGACGGTCTTCCCACCCAAAGTAACAGGTGTTTGAGAAAGAATTCCCAAGGCTATACAAGTTCTTCTATCAAACACTAGTAACTGACTAGCAGTCGACACAAGGTTGGGAGATCCCATGCCTTGCCAAGCACAAGCAGAAAAAATACTAACTGAGGCTCCTTCATCAACAATACAACTAGTAATCGTGTATGATTCAACTTTGACCTTTATCTGGAAAGGTGCATCAGAAGGAAGGCGCAGCTCAACTAGGCTATCCAAATCAAAGGAAGCAATCCGAGAGCTTAGTGGGGGTTGATTCGAAGCAAGTTCAGTGCCCCCTTGTTCAGTAAGTTCTGAACTGACAGTGAAGAAAATGTGACTAGTAGACACTTCACTCTCCAAAGGAAGAGTGGGATCGATCGATACTGAACTTGATTCAACTGCTTAATCAAAGTCACTCTCTGAAGGGAGAGTGGGATTGACCAAAGATGACATTGGTTCAATCACATCAGGATCACTCTTCGAAAGAAGAGTGGGATCGACCAAATCTGAGATTGGTTCGACCACTTGATCAACCAAAGGTTGAGTAGGTTGTTGAGAAATTATAGGTTGTTCAGGAGAAGGAAATTCTTGAGTCTCGGACCACACTATTCGCACCTCTGCGATAGCAGGGCACTGGTGAGTAAGATGATCTCCCTCACATAGCTTACAAGGGAACTTAAGTTTGTACTTCGAACAACTAGTTTTCTCAACGGTGTCAACATGACTAGCAGTGGCTGACTGTTTTCTCTCAACATGACCTACAGAGGATGAGAGTTTGCCCCCCAGCATGAACAACACAAGCCGGATGACTGGGTCCAACCTAACTAAGAGAGGTTGGTTGTTGAAAAGCTTCAGAATGTTCAAAAATGGGATGACCATGGAACCAAAATCTTCGCACCTCCGCAATAGAAGGGCATTTATAAGTAAGGTGGTCTCCCTCAAAAAGCTTACAAGGAAACTTGGGCTTGTGTTTTGAACGGTTAGTATTTTCAACAGTGTCAACATGACTTGTAGTGGCTGACAGATTGTCTTCAGCATGAACCATAGAGGCTGAGAGACTGCCCCCAGCATGACTTGCAGAGGCTGAGAGACTGGGTCCAACATGACTTGCAGAGGTAGGGCGGGCACCACCAACATGAACAATAGAGGCTGAATGGTTAGGATCAACATGCTTTGCAGCAGTTGAGTGTGTGCCCCTAGCATGAACCACAGAGGTTGGGTGGATGGATCCAACATGACTTGCAGAGGTTGGATGGGGAGTTTCAACTTGAAAATCAGAGGTTGAACGAGTACCCTCAGCATGAACTGTAGAGGCTGAGTGACTGCCCCCAGCATGACTTGCAGAGGCTAAGAAACTACCCCTAGCATGAACTACAAATGCTGGGTGGTGAGGTTCAATTTGACTTGTAGAGGTTGAATGGGTGCCCCCTTGATTATGTGCCTTCTTCCTATTCCTCCTTCTTTTACTCCTTTTAGACTGTCGGTTACTAGTATTGGTACTTTCACCGCATGAGGTAGAAGGAGGAGGAGAATCAACTACAGGTGAAGGGGAAGTAGTGTTTTGATGCCCTTGATATAAGGAGCTCACTTGAGAAGCATCAAGAGAATTTAGGATGGTTGGAGTGGAAAACAACCACACCGATAGCCCTAGGGTGAATCTAGGTAGATTAAGGGTGGCCATTAAGGGAACACCAACATTCTCCATGAGAGCAATATTACAAGGAGTTCCCATCATGGGGATCTCTTGGTTGGTGTTCAAAGGAGTGTTAGCCATAGTTTCAAACCAGGAGACAAAGTCTGAGGTTAATAGGCAACCAAAATTAAAAAGCACACACCTAAAGGCACACTAAGTACAGACAAACCACACAGCACTCACTAAAAAATTCCTAAATCCAAACAGACAAACATGTATAAGATACGCTTTCCAAAAGAAAGATGATAGACAGTTACTTGGCGTCCTTGTAGATGTTCTTAAGCACAAGCGGAGGAATCACCCACCGCCCTCTCACACCTTCTACCGGGGTTACCTTCCAAGCCTGTCCAAGGTCAACCAGAAATAGCCTTCCGGTGTACCTGTGTATGAACCCTATATGTTAAAGAGACTAAAAGCTACCTTAACTATATTGACAGTCTGGGGGGACAGTCGCAAGCCTGGTTCGTACACATGGGTAGGGTAGCAAAGCCTGAAACCCTTTCTAAGACAGAACCCCCAGATGCGCAAAAACCTTGGTCTACGCTTTGACAAGGAATCAGAGGGTTATCTCCTCAGTCCAATCCTCCACGCAGCCTCGTGCTTAACTCCCATTTGAGAGGAGCTTCCCAGATACAATCAACACAGAAAATGGTTTACCTAGTGATTGGCCAACTACGTCTGAGATTTAAATACTTGTGGAGAGTTAAAAACTCCCTAATCCACAAGTCTAGCCTGAGTTAGTTGGTGTATGACCCTATAAAATAAAACTTACTAATAATTTTTAAATTATATCGTTTATTTTAAGAGCTATTTTTAGTCGGAGGGTAAATGGCATGAAACTTATGTGGTGTTTTGACTCAAAGTTGAAATAGAATGAATAAGCAAAGAGAAAAGAAATGCAAAAAGCAAAAAATATTCTCTTTATTTTTCAAATAGAAAATTGAAAGCCACAAAAGAACAATTCTTTTTATTTTTTCAAAAACAATGATATGCCATGCAATCTAGACTAAAAAACTAATCTACATGCACATAAATCAAACATGTGTTTTTGTATTTTTCTTTTATAAATGCAAAATAAAAAATAGCCTATCAACTAATGCAAGCAAGTAATGTAAGCAAAGCAAATAGACAACTACTCTACACCCCACAAACAAACCCTAGGTTTCCCTAAAGTTAGATATCAACCTCTCTTGAAAGGAAGGATTACAAAGGTAAACAAGCGAACAACTTTGGAATGAAGAGACTGAGCAATAAGACTGACATAAAAAAATGTCAACAAGTCCCAAGTATCAATCTAAACCTACAAACAGAGGCTGCTCAGTACCTTGTCCAACAAGGTCAAGCCAAAGAAGGAGGTGTGGGGGAAGGCAGCAAAAACAAGTATATGTTCTTTTTATTTTTCTTTTATAAATGCAAAAGAAAAACTACCTACAAACTAAAAGCATGCAGATGACAAGAACAAAGAAAAAGTAACTCTGCTATACAACCACCAAACAAACTCTAGAATGCCCTAAAGTCAGTATAAACCCTACTTGGAAGGAAGGCTTGCATAAAAGACAAGTCAACTATTTTAGCATGGTGAAGTTAACCGACCAAAGAAGAAGGAGACCAACACCAACAAGATTATGAACTCAGACAAAGATCACTAAGATAGGCTGACTAGAAACATAAGCCAAAAATCATACCAAGAAAAGGAGATGGGGGAAAGAGCAAAGAACAAACCCTAATGCTATAAAAGGCTTACCACATAGATAAAGAACAACCAAAAGGGATGACACTAACTCCCTGGAGTCATGCACCTACAGAGGACCCCAAAAGACCTACCAAACATCCCACAATAGTAGAAAGAACCACAAAAATGAGGAAAAACACCATTTTAGGGGCACACGCAGGTTGTACTACTGACAGGTCGCGTGTCATACGTGGGTTGACATTACAGTAAGTTGCATATATGAGTACACGCGGGTTGTATAACTGACAAGTCACATATCATACACGGGTTGACAGTATAGACAATCGCGTGTACCAAACCAGACACGTGACAGTTCATTCTACAAGTCGCGTATGGGTGGAAAAACTCCCAAAAAAGGTCAAAAACTACCTTAGGAAGGCAGGGGAGGTGTTCTATTAGACTTATAAAGTGTTCCTAAGTGGCAAAAAGGACCTGAAACAATGCAAAAGACTGAAAGAAATAAAGAGAAACCCCAAATAGACAAGGCTCTCCCCAGTGGAGTCGCCAGTTCTGTTGTAAAGGAAAGTATCCTATGGCTAGGGTTTAAGAGGTCAACAACATACTGGGGTTGAAAGAGAGATGCACAATGTTCAGCAAGCATATATAAGCAAGTTTCAGAGATTGGAATGGTTCATACCTTAGCCAAACGAAGGTTGATCCAAGCAGCCCTTCAATCCTCTTCTTGCTCCTCTTGCTCCAAGAGACCTGCAAAATGAATTATACCTTCCTCAAACCAATATGACCACATATAAAGCAATGATAATCAAATAAACATTAAATAATAATCTGATTAACATCATAATATGATCATAAACAGAGATTCAATCACACATTGAACAATGATTTGGGAAGAAGAAGGACATCACATCTTTATTAATCTTGAAAACAAGTACAAGTATACATTTCTCTTCAAGTTCGGCACCTCATGGAACCTTGATCTGGTTCTGCTGCTTCTCTTCTCCAAAGAACTCAGCCTCCAAGCTCTGCAACACAAGGGGATGATCGCCAGGGAAAAGGTGTGGGAAAAGAGAGTTCAAAATCCTCGAGCAGAACAATGCAAAGATTCAAGTCTCCTCTCATGGACCTCCCTACCTCTATTTATATGCTTAAGGAAGAGTTGGGGGCGAAGACAAAGTAGTTACAACTGAAGGAGTCAGTTGCATAACTACCCAAACTACCCGAATTTCAAAATACGCGTTTTTTGACATTTTTAAGAGACGTACGTGGGTTGCAGAAACAACAGTCGTGTACATGAGAAATACACGCGGGTTGCCAATACATAAATTCACGTATATATAGCAACTCGCGTACGTATGCGGGTTCTATATAGAGCAAGTCGCGTACGTATGCGGGTTTCCTTAAGGGAAAGTCGTGTACAGACAAAAAAAACTCATTTTTAGGGTATTTCTGGGCATTTTCAGACTTTGGTGTCTTCTGGAAATTTTTAGCTAACATAAATATCTTTCCAACGGTGCAGAGATGAGGTTAAATGAAGTTACAGAACTCAAGATACGGATCCTCCAAGTTAGGTGTTTTTTAGTGACTTTCATGAAGTGTCATAATGAAAGTGTCGACATGCGACAGAATCATGGGAAAGTGGTCATAGGCAAAGATGTGTCATTTTGAACTATAACACTTATTATTGTAAATGCTTATACCCAAAAAGGTCAAATTAGTTCCATTAAGTCAAATATTTTAAATATTTTAATTGGGCTTATTATTCTAAATGCTTATACCCAAAAGGTCAAATTAGTTCCATAAAGTCAAATATTTTAAAGGTTTTAATTATTTTTGTTAGCTTATATTTAAAAAACTAAAACCTTTATAATATATGTAAAGCTTGATAAATTAAACTGTAGGCTTTAAACCCTATATCCTAGTCCATGTCTAGTTTTAGGTTCCATGACGAATTTATGACATAAGCCTTGCCCACATAAGCCACATTATAAGTTTATCTCAAGTCAACACACGCAAGCACTCCCTCCTAGTGCTTAAGGAAGGTTGTAGGTGGATATGATCATGCACTACGCGCAGGGGACAAACGGAAACATCGAGGCACATAAAAAATTGAAGTATTTGTTTCTCATACACGTGGGATTAAGGCCCGAGCGCGCCAAATCCCGTCTTATGCCCGGTTATGCCACCTGCAAGCGTCACATGAATACCATTTTCATCCTTGGTTTTAAGCATTTCTCCAGCCCGTAATTGAAAGCATCCATCAAATACCTGGAGGCTGGAGCAGTTGAACTTGAAGTATCCACCAATTTCACCTGATGCTGCTGCAGTTCACCGAAAGTCCCAGTTTACAACCATAACCCAGTCACTGAAGACTTCATGAGTTCAATTAAGCAAAAATGGCAGAGGAGGGTACATGGGATTTCAAGACTACTCACTCAACGTGTGTGTTGGTATCAAGTGCGTCCAGGCAGAGTTCAAGACTCAAACATCTAGATTCACAAGTGTCAAGTGTGACAGTAGGAGGAAGTGCACTTGAGACACTCTATTAACAGATAACAGAGGGAGAATTACTTCCATATTTTAGAAGAAAATTCAAGAGGAGGGATTTTGTCCCTGTTTTACGGCAGATTCTCAGTTATTAAATCAGCAGTCAAGAAGGGTTTTGACGTATAAGATCAGGCAACAAATTGAGCATATATCCCAAACTTTCAGGAACCTAGAAGAAGTAATTTCCGGTTGGCAATTAGATCCACTTTTCATGCAATTTTAGTCAGTCAAAGATTATCAAAGGACACAACCGGCAGAAAATCACCAGATAACAAGGAAGCAGTTCACCTTTTGACTAGAAGAATCTCCAGCAATTCCAGTTTTTAACAATTATATTATATTTTGTAAGCAATTCCAGTTTTTAACAATTATATTATATTTTGTATTGTAATGTTTTAGGATAAAAAAGACTGTTTTTTTAGAATGGAAGAGGTTGAGTCTTGGAAGCTCGAGAGAGCTGTACGAGGCAAGAAGCCTGTGAGATTTCAGTTGTAAGCTAGAGGTCATGTAATTATTTTTTATTTTGAAGTTTTTGCTGTTAATGCAGGTTAATTGTGAATTTTGTTCAACTACCCTTTTAATCCATTTTGTAGAGAGTCTCCCGGTCTGGGGGATATTTTACCTTTTGTTACTCTCACCAATCTCATATCCATCATCATATATCCCTTTATTCAATGGCCTTCAAACTGTAGGGTGTTTCTGACTCCATTTCCCAATGGTAGTACACTATATATAATTGATTTGCTTCCTTTAGCTTTGTTGATCCCATCTATATAATCTAATACATTCTAATCATTTCATTTCATCTTAATATGTGCTATCCATGCCCTCTCTAGAATCAGAGTGCATCTTTTAGCACAAAGAGTTATCTTGTAACTCTTCCTCGATTTGTAAACATTTTAACTTAAACACAAGATCTATCGAGCTTGTTCTACTATTTGAAAGCATTTTAACTCTTTACATAGGGATTCACAAGATCTCCCCATATTATAAAGGTCTCACATCATGAATCGATCATCACAAAAAATAATAACATTGATTGATTGTGAATGACTCTTGTTGTGGTTTGAGCTTAGGAAACAATATTGGGATGAGCTTCCAATATTTTCGGGACACATTACAATTGATCATTTTTAGTGATATTTAAAATACTCATATAGAAAAAATTCACGAAATTTATGCATTATATACAAATGGTAATGTAACTCAAATTTCTCTATTAAACTAATAATTTTTGTTCTTGTGTACACTACTCTCACCAAAATTTACCTACCAAGATTAAAATAATTACACATAATTGAGATATGATTTCCAAGTTTTCCTTATTAATGATTACTTTCATGTGTAGACTACTCCTAACTATCTCTATAGATCAAACAATCAAACACAGATTAGACCAAATAACCACTTCATAAACTTTCCATACACACTTTTTTGTAATTTGAAATGACATGAAATTAACTAAAAAAAATACAAGCTAGTTTGCATACCGAACACAAAGACTAATGGAAAATCCTTATATGAGATTGGATGGACCTAAACCTCACTAAAATGAATGGTGGTTCACTTCTTAATGAGTGAAACCCTCAACTTGGGGTGAAAATTGTTGTTAAGTAGTATCAATGGTATACCCTTCATCTTTGCCCAGTAACCTACCCATTATGTTGACCACATCTCTGCATATATCTGCATAATGTTCAAACTACCAATATCGTGATCCAAGACTTGTTAATTCATCGTATTGTTGACACTAAAATTTTCTTCCCTAAACCTTTCTTTCATTTTTATAGTTCCCTACTCATAGGCCTCCATATTATTTTTTCCAGCTTTCATAAAACCTCCATTTTAAGTTCCATGTTTTGAAGAACCATAAAATCTTAATGACATTTCTTGAGGTTGGGATCCAACTCACTTCCCACTTAATTTTTGGCATTCTCCTATAAATTTCCCCATGGTCTCCAACCTCAAAACCACTTCAACCCAACTCCTATTATCATCTTCTTACAACTACTATAGCATAAATGTAGGAGGTTTCTTATTATGTCATCAACGAATAGAGGAATGATCCATGGATCTCCTTTTGCTCACACTACTTCATGTAGACATAGATGGAATGAGCCTCAATAGACTATACCCTTAGAATCTCATGTCCTTCATTAATTCAATAAAATATAGAAGGACATGCAACTCAATTTGACATTGCTTTGTCATGTGTGCCTTTGTTTGTTCATAGGAGAGATGATATGTGCCTTCTCCTCTTGTCTCAAGAAACATGTTGGGATATAATATAAGAAAAATCATGACCTAATTAGGTCGAGGGAATAAAGAGTAAGTCTAGTTTATCCTACGGCGCCTTAATTTCTGTAACTAAACCTTTGACCTTAATGATCCTTAGGTGTATGATATGGATTGAATCAAGAACAAAATTATGTGATGGATCCTAGACAAAACTTCAACCCAATTTTTTTAGAAGTTTCCATATTATGATTGCTACAAATTCACCCTTGTTGATTTGAATTTCCCGTTGCTAGTGGCACCTTCACATTGGTGAGGATTAACAAACATATTTCCTCAAATTGGATAATCCCCTTAGTTTGTTGCATGGTGTTTATTTTTTACAATGGAATGCAAAGATGAATGGTATTCTACTCAAACTACTCAACAACCTTATTGAAGCCACTTAAAATATGTAGCATTAGAAATTATGGTTCCCTTAGAACCCTTCCACTATTTGTTAACTTTATAACTTAAACAAAAGACTTCTCAAGATTATGTACTACTTGATAGAATTATGATATTTGGCATATATATTTATTGATATCTCGATATTATAAAGTTTTAACATCATGAATCAGTCATCCCAAAACATTAACAAGACGAATTGATTGGGAATGTCTCTTCTAGTGGGTTAAGGTTCAGTGAAAATATTGGCATGAACTTCCTACTCATTTTGGGATACACTACTATGTGATCATTTCTTTAGTGAGATTTAAAATATTCATCTAATAAAAAATTCACAAAAATGATGCATTATATACAATTGATGCAGTGTAACCCAAATTTCCCTATTAAACCAATCCATTTATATTCTCATGTACACTACTCTTGAGAAAAAGGTACATGCCAAAATTAAAATAATTGCACGTGACTTAGATACAATTTCCAAGTTTTCCTTGTTAAACTAGTTGATTAATTTCATGTGTGGAGTATACTCCTTAACAACTTTATAGACCAGAAAATCAAAGCAATGGCTAGACCAAATAATAATTTCATAGACTTTTCATACACACATTTCTACAATTCAAAATTAAACAAAGTTAACTCAAGGAAATAGAATTTGGATTTCATAGTCAACACCAAGACTAACATAAAATATTTATATGGGCATGTACAAAACTAGACCTCACTAACATAACTGGGGGTTACCTACTTATAAAGAGAAACCCTCAACTTATGGTGACAATTAATGTTGAGTAGTATCAATGGAAAACCCTCCATCTTTTCCTAATACACCACCCCTTATGCTGTCCACATATCCACATATTCTTATATAATGTTGAAACTATCATCGTTGTGATCCAAGACTCATCAATTCAATTTGTAGTGCACACTCAGAATGTCCTTTCCAAAGATTTCCTCTATTTTTACAATTCTCTACTTAGAGGCCTCCATATTCTATTTTTCCAACTTTCATAAATCCTCCATTTTAGCTCTATATTTTGAAGAATCATAAAAACTTAATGCCATCTCTCAAGGTTATATCCAACACATAATGTGCTTCATATTGCAATTCTTCTGTAAATTTTGTTCATTGTCTCCAAACTCAAAACCACTTCACTCCATCCAAATCATGATATTCTCTTCCTACAACTATTATAGGGTATATGTAAGAGGTTTCTTATTATTCCCTTGATGATTAGACGAATGATTCATGGCTCTCCTCATGGTCATACTACTCCCTGTAGGCATAGTGGGAATGATCCTAAGTAGATTATACATCTATATTCCAATCTCCCTTGTGTTGACACAGATCCATTGACAGGGGTTCACACTCTGTTGACACCCCTAACACCGTGATCTCCCTGAGCACCGACCCAGACAGGTTTTACTCTGTCTAGCAACAATTGCGAAGCAGATGAAGTCTCACCCGATATGTTCAAGGGAGAGTTGCATGAACCACATTTCCGTAGTAAGGAGGAGGATTTGCGCATCTATTTGTCGCTATTTTCTTACTACCACACTATTAACCAAAGATTCAGGTGCAGATTTTGATATCATTTATTCATGTTAAATCGCATCGATAACCATTCAAATTAGATCACATCATTATATTCATTCATAAACATATTGACAAACATGACATCATTCAGTATGCAGAGACATAGCATCATTCAAGAACATAAACCTTATCACAAAAATTACTCATTTAGATCACATTGGTAAAATAGTAAAAGAAAAAAACATAAAATCATAGATCAAGACACAGTGGTTCCAACATCATCTGTGCATGTCATATTACTTCCGCAAGTCAAAACAGGTTCCCAAAATACATTCTCAGGTTCGCAAGACAAAACTGAAATATCAGACACAGATGTTCAAATGACAATCCTAGACAAAATCCCAGGTATCATCATTCGGTTTTTTCTAAGATCTCATCTACTACATTTCTAACTCTATATATAGCCTTGATCCTTTACTAAATGGTCCACTTCTAACTGATTTCTAACTACTTGGACTCAAAACTACAAAATAATGATCAAGTAAACTCTTTGTTGACTTCTTCATCTTACACACTATTTCTATCTTTTGCATCATGCGCATCCAAACCACCTGCCAACAGGCCCCAAAAACAAACCTGTGGCTCGTACTTGAGCCACGTCAACTAGATACTATATACTCATTGATATTGATCTTGAAATATTCATAATGTCATTTAAATTCATCAACTTTAACTTTTTCTTTTGCGTTGATTGCTGCGCATTCCTCTGCATCCTGCTCCATCAGATGCTCAACAAGTTTGGAGGTGACCTCCTTATGACTATCCTGTGTATCTTGAAGTGCATTAACTACCTTAAGTGCCAACTTCTCACCAACATCCTGGAATTCATCCAACTGAGTGGTGCGGCACTGATGGCCCTCCCTTGCTTTGGTTTCTCTCTGTTGTAGCGCTTTCAATTTTGTTTCTTGCTTCATTTAACACCGCACTCAACTGTTGCAACTGCTCATCCTGAACCACAGTTATCCAAAATTGTGTGGTTGCATCTGTGATTGTCTTAACCATATTTTTAGTTTCCTCCCATTGAGTTGTTGCATCTTCAATCGTTCCCTTTCGCGCTGCAACTTATTCTAGTGGTGTGCTTGGGATCTCTCGTGCCTACAACTCTTTGTTGTCTCTTCACAGATTTTCAATAACTTGGCCTAGTCGCAAAACCTTAGCTTTCGCGAACATATCATCGGTAATGTTAGGTATTTCCTGACATGCAAATGCGATAGCTTTTTCTAATCGCACCTTATCATCCCATATCTACACTTTTTCCACAATTACTACATCTTGTTCCTTCTTCATGTGCTCTATCTCTTGTTTCGTCTTTGCTTCTTGCTCCTGCGACTTCAGTACATGTTCGCCAATGATTTCTTTTCTATCGACAAGATCCTGGATCGCCATATTTTGTAACCGCACCAAAGTGTGGGTTGCTAACTCATTAACATCTAGAGCAATTGTATGGAACTATTGTAGTGATGCATCAACATCCTTAATGTTTGTCTCTAATGCTCGTGGTTGAATCTGTACTATTAGGACCCGCTTGCTTGTTCTCAACTCTCCAATTTTATGCAACACATTTGCTTTTGGTACTTTTTCCAAAATAACATTAATTAAATATTTTAATTGAGTATTTACCTCATGAAACTCTTCTTACGAGTGTTGTTTTATCTGCGCCTAGCTCGTAGTGGTTTCGTAGTGATCAAAGTAAGAATGTGAGTCACCTAGTCCCCTGTCATGGTTGGGGCGCTGTTATCTTCACGCTGATTGAACCTTTGCTTCGTTCTCCCTTCTTCGAACTATTGCTCCATTTTAGAGTCTATAAAAGTCTGGGATGACCCTGCTTGCGATTCTTGTTCGCTCTCTGGTTCTTGTGTGTGGTCTATCGGGGCATCAGGTGGGGGACCTGCTTCGGTATCCAACAGTTCGTCTCTACTCATCAGGATTCTCCACTCGGTGGGCCATTCATCAACTCTACTATCAAGTTCCTCAACCGTCACCATATATTGGGTGGCCAGCAATTGCTTCTTTGGGTATCGACGCACTTGGATATGAATGGCATGCTGACCCATAACAAATCTTGTGATCCACTGATATTTTGTTGTTTCCTCCTTTGAAAGGCGCAAAAACTTTTCTGTTGCAATCCACAGTGCATACCAATACAAATAAAATTGTACTACACAGAGAAATAAGCACTCCCTCTTATTAATGCACCACAAATTTTGGTATCTCTCTCCCTTACATATTTGAGCGAATCCCACGTTCATGCCCCGATAATACTAGGGCTCTGTTCATCCAACCAATGCAATCAGTATCAACAACCAAGAGTAAGTGAGTGACCACTTACCTTCTTAAACAAACATAGCGTCCTACATCAATTGGTTCAATAAAAACAATGACCGATTCATTTTCACTCCTTCGTCGCACTGCTCTACGCATGCTATCACCCCAGATGTGCATTGATTGGGGCGGTTCTTCCCTACCACTTTGATAGCCAACATTTTGGCTGTGATTCGAACTGTGCGGTCATTTATTGTATCGATGACATATGCTCTATTTCCGCGGTCTACTCCATATCCCTTTTTCAGCTTAGCAGCTAACCCCTTGTCATTATCCTTACCATGAAAGTATTGCGACGGATCAAGTCCCTTCATTGGCAACCCAGTTATCTTTGATATCAACTCCATACTAACTAGCACCTTAGTGTCTAGACACAAGTATCCTCCATGGAAGCATGCCAATAGTTGCTTCGCACATGCATTAGCTTCTATAAGATGTCCAAAATGCGGCATGTACGTGAGGCCTAACAACCTCGACCTTTGTAATCCCATTACCCACTATTGCAGTGTGTGAACAAGTGGTCCTCAATCGTCACGCCCTTGCAACTTGAATATTTATGCGGTGCATTCAGTGTACACCAGCAAGTCATGATTGTTGTATTTCATCCTCGTCATAAATGGCACGATGTTCAACATGCACTGCATTCCCATGGGCATCGTCATCATCCGAATAGGGTATTTCTAGTTCTTGGTTATCTTAATCCGTTCCACACCAGGCCTGCATGGGGGGATAAACCTGGGAATTTCTACAATCATTGGCCCCCTTTTTGTCATAGATTCTTTCACCTTAATTGTTGATGGTCCAGCTTCCACCTCTTCTTCGATTGTCGCCCTGCTTGAACTTTTGGTAGTCCACTTCTTCTATGTTGGGAACTTGGGACGATTCATGCCCCTCTTATTTCGTGGAATTCATTAAGTCTCTCTGTGTAATTCAACCATTTCTTCCTCAATCGGTGTGCCTATGGGTGGTTAGTCCTGAATGCTACCATAGGAAATAACTTGGGCCATCGCTGCAACCTTAATCACTCACAACCTCTCAACTATGCTATGTTATCATTCTATACTCTACTCAGCTAAAAAACAACAATGGTGGTTTGTTCAACTCGCACCCCACCCATTTTTATAGCTTGGAAGCACCTGTGCAAAATATATCCAATCATTATAATGAATTACACCACTTATCACCCGAATCTGCAGTCGATCCTCCCGATCTAACAGTCGGATTCTTCATAAATGTGCGTCCCGTCGAATTGCCTTGTCACCTGACTGGTTTAGTTACTGCATTAATTTCCTAACTTGACCCTATCGCATCCCTGCGGCTCCATACTGCTTCCTTGCTACGACCTCAACATTTTTCCTTGCGCTACCATTGGTTTCCAGTACGCCAACCTCCTCTATACAACATCTTACATTTTTTTTACTGCCATCAGAGCAAATTTGGGGTCTAAAATGGGCCTTATAAGAAAATAAGCCAACAATAAATTCTCGTGAGTTGAAATTCGAGAACCAAAAGTAATTTCAATAAAATGAGCCAACCATAATGGCTTACTTGGCATATTTGTCATAAAATAACTACTTTTTTGTTCGTATTTTCAACATATATCCCTGTTTTTTTACTCAAATTTCAAGTAGGAGGGCTTGTTGGATGTGGAATTAAATTCCACATCCAACGAGTACCCACAATTCATAGTTTTGATGGACCCTACTACCTCAAAAATAAGGAATACCAGAAAAACATCATCATTACATTTTTCAGGTATTTCTTTTTTTGGGGGGTAGCGGGGTCTATCAAAAGTATGCAGTGTGGGTACTCATTGGATGCGGAATTTAATTACATATCCAACAAGCCCTCTCGCTCGAACTTTGAGTAAAAACATAGGGATATATGTTGAAAATACGAACAAAAAAGTAGGTTTTTTCTTTCTTCCTCCAAAATTAATAAATATTATTTTATTATTTTCCTTAGGAGGCCCATTTTAGACCTCAAATTTCCTCTAATCAATGCCTTAAGAATCACGTCGCACCTGGCTATCCTGATAGGGATTTAGCCAGCATTCATTCAGTAACTTAGGTAGCATCGCGCCATCTAGCTGCTGTTGCAACTGCACCACACCTCCATTGGTAATGAAATTGATTACATAAGGACATAACCAATGCATTTGAAACTTACCAGGGTGTTTCACAAACTTATTGTCATAGAGCAGCAACATATCACCTTGATAGAAGTGCTTGGTTTTGATGTCTCGATCATTCCATTCCTTTTGGCGATCCTTTTCAACTCGCTGGTGAAATCCTGTGATGAACTGATCTTCTTCAAGATACAACAACTACGTTAGGCGTTCTTCCAGTGCTCCTTCATCATCCATCCCTATCATTGTTGCAATGCACAGGATTGAAGCAATATATTCCATCACCATCTCTACTTCTTGGCCATACACCAACTTGAACGGTATCTTCCCTGTTAACCATTTGTAGGTAGTGCGATAGGCCCACAAGATCGTCAGAATATTCAAGTCCCAATCATCGGGGCTTACATTACATACCATGGTGAGTGCATACTCCAATACCTTATTGAATGCTAACATTGTTCCATTAGCTTGGGGATGATAAGGAGTGCTCTTCTTATGCTGAATCTGGAACTCCTCTATCATGGCGTTGATGGTGTGATTGATGAAATGACTCCCCTGATCACTCATCAATATCTTTAAACAATCAAATCAAGTGACAACATTATCGAATAAAAAACCTTGGTGCAGTCACGACGATGCAATATGACACTAGTGTTGCTTCTACCCATTGAGTGAGATAATCTATCATTGTGATGATGTATCGTGCACCCATCCTTTTTCCTAGTGGTTTGATGGGTCCCACAAAATCCACTTCCCATTTTTCAAATGGATGCAACGTTACTTGAGGTACTAAAATATCATCCCTTCGTGACGTCTTCCCAGTCCTTTGACATACATCACAACTCTTTGCATAATCTGTTGCATCATTGTGCACAGTTGGAAACTAGAGCCATGTGTGGAGTATATTCCTGGAAGTTGCATGACCTCCATAGTGTCCTCCTGCAACCCCATCATGCGCTTCTGCCAATATCCTTTCTTATTCATGCGGTAAGGCGTAGTGACATAAGATCTCATCTTGCCCATGTTTTATAACTGCCCCGCAATCAATTGAAATTCTTCCGCTCGCACGACCAATTGCTTCTTCTGGCTAGTGGTGAAATTATACGATGCTTTTCCTATTGAAGAAAACTAGATAGTTTGATCATAGTGATCATCAACCATTCCAACCTTGAATAGTTTTGCATCAGGTAGCCCATCCTCAATGCTGGTTGGTTCTTCACCTATCTCAATTCATCACAAATGATCATATCCCGCATTCAAGTGACCCGAATTCATGATGATTTTGAAATCAAAATCTTACAAGAGTACCATCCAGTGGCATATTCCCCCCCCAACACAATATTATTGACCAATATCTTAGTCATCGTGTAATTCCTTTTCGTCAATGATAACTTGTGACTTACGAAATAAATTGGATGATCAATTGCTCCTTCACCTTTGTGCACCAAGACAACTCCCAATGCGATTTATGATGCATCAATGCAAACATGAAATTCCTTCATCTAGTACGGAAATACCAAAATCGACACGGTGGCCATCTTCCTATTAAGATTGTCAATACTCCCTTGACACTTAGGACTCTAGTCAAATTGTGCATCTTTCTTCAACATCTTCTCCATCAGTGCAATGATCATTGCATATCCTCTGATGAGCTTGCAATAGTATCTCATATGGCCCAACATCGCTCTAAGTTGCTTCACATTCGTTGGTGGAGTTAGGTTAACAATTATCACCATTTTAGCTAGATCGACCAACATCCCCTCCATGTAGACAATGGGCCTCAACAAAATCCTGAATGGTGCACAGAATATGCATTTCTTCGAATTCAGTGCAATCTGGTGTTTTCAAAACTGCTCTAGCATTAGTCATAGATTTGCGAGGTGATCCTTTACCAACCCCTACACCTTCCAATCATCCATGTATACCGCCAGAAATTTATGAATAAAATCCTTAAACACAACAACTACGATCTTGGAGAATATTGTAGGTGTGTTTTGAGTTCGAATGGCATCACCGTGTACTAAAAGAATCCCCACTCAGTCAGAAAAATAGTCTTATGCCAATATTCCTTCACAATATTGATCTAATGATAGCCTGAGAATCCATCCGTGAAGGAATAGATCTCCTAAACACCTACTCCTTCCAACACCTCATCCGTAAATGGTGTAGAGAATGGATCATGAAGGCATGCATTATTGAGTTTCCAGAGACTGACACAGATCTAGACTTCACCTGTCTTTTTGTCTTGCATGACCATTTGACTGATCTACTCCGACTCTTCAACTGGTTCAATGATTCCTACATCCAACATTTTGGCAAGCTCAACATCCACTCTCTCTTTATATCATGGATTCAGGCGATATGGTTTTTGCCTCATTGGATTCCCATCTGGTTTGAGTGGGATTTTCATTTCTCCCAATTCTCCTAAGATCCCTTTCATTTCAGAGAATTTGGTCGAAAAAAAATATTGAAACTCATACAACAGATTATTGATCTTCACCATAGTCTCTTCATCCTAATAATATCCTATGTTCGCAAACTCTGGTTCCTCTTCCATCCCAATGTTGACCTTTCAAATCTTCAACGACTGATAAACATTTTCTATCGACATCTAAGGTGTTGCGATATCCTGACTTCCTTTATATTTTGGGATGTTGATGTTCCTTGGGTCATCCCCATCATCAGGTCCCCCTATTACATTATAACACTCCATCAATGACTGCATCATTGGTACCTCATGCAATTCCTCAAGCAATGCAACTGGAATGATATCCAATACAACATCGCTGATATGCTACAACACACTATGAATCACTGGATTGGCATCCACAAAATTGAAAGTGTGACTGAAACAAATCATCAAGTCCTCTTGGGTCATGATTTCCCTTCATAGTTCTGTTGATACATACCACTTTCATGGAATTTTTTCCAATGTGTACAAAAAAGCATGTACCCACTCATCCTTCGGTTGTGACACTCACATGGTCTGACATGCAATCAAATGATCATTGGGATCATTTTTTCCATCATACTTCTTAG
Organism: Pseudotsuga menziesii; assembly: GCA_001517045.1. Lineage (NCBI taxonomy): Eukaryota > Viridiplantae > Streptophyta > Pinopsida > Pinales > Pinaceae > Pseudotsuga > Pseudotsuga menziesii. Next base: position 533,355 of record LPNX010973719.1, read on the forward strand.
CTTGATAGTGATATGCTTCTCCAAAGAGAACTTCCATCAACCTGCGACATAGTGGCCACCCATTGATCGATTTCTTATGTGTCACCCACCAATGTGTTGGAGTAGCCTTCAATGCTTCCTCTAATGCCAACAGTCTCTGTGGTTCTGAAACCTTGTCTTCAAATTCACTGATGAACTCAGGAAATTTGGGTAATCCTTCATATCTTGGTAGCTCAACCATCTCCATGGCGACCCAACACAACGACTGAGTGATTCATCCAAACTTCTGAATCGACACCTCATGTAGATGATTCTGCCAATTTTCCAACTCATTGTCAAAATTTGATGATGCAGAGCTCAAGCTTCATTAACCCTATTTTTCGTCTACAGTGGGATGGAAATAATCCTCTGAAATTTTTTATGCAAGGTTACCATCCTCCCACGGAGACTTCACTTAATGAACCTCTCACATAGCACGTGAGATCGTGGGATATTAAAGAATACCCTTAATTATGAGAGATATTGAGCCAAACTCTTTTTGTTGAAACCCCCTCCCAATACTTAAAACCTCCTCCCCGCCCCTTTTTATACCTCAATTCTTATAAACCACCCTAACCACCCCCACCTTAAAACCTTCATCCCCCCAATACCTGCAATATATTGGTTCAATTTTTGATAATTTTAAAACCCACAATATGAACTAACGTGATAGGATATTGGTCAACAAGTGAAGCNATCCTCCTACGAATTCTTCCTTGACTGGTTCAACATATCTTCTTCCTTCACTTCGATCCAATGGGGCTATGATTCTTATGTCGCAGTTCCCAAAATTCATTACATGCTTATTGAAGTTGATCATCACCAATATTTCATTAGCCCATCCAATCCCCAACAGTGCAGGATATGAGCTTCCTTCATCGACAATTTTGGTAACATCAAAATCTGCATATGTCCTCATTCCTTTGACTTCCACCACTAAGTGTGGTAGTCACCCAATTGGTGACACTCCGACCTGGTTGGCGATTCGTAGTTGTACAAGGGACCAAACCAAATGTGGTGTCCCTATCTTCTCCCATGTCTACTTTGTCAAAATGTTGACATCCGATCCCAGATCCAGAATAACTGAATCCACATCGTAATCACCAATTTGGACATTCATCCACATTTCCTTTCTTGTTTCCTTCTTGTGTAAGGTATTCACATTGAATTCCTACTGATATTTCTCTGGTCTATATAACAGACTTGTGATCTCCAAGGTATTTCGCTAGCGACAAGAAAATTCAAAGAAACTTTGCAACGAAACCATGCTTCCGGGATGGTTCTACTACAAGTGTTGAATAAAAAACATGCAGCATTTCATAAATAGGTAACTTACCCGTATCTCATTTTATGGTATCTCTTGCGTTAAAGAACATATCCCTCTGATTGTCGACATCAAATTGCATCTTTTTCTGATTTTCCAGTCGAACCTATGAGATCAGACCATCATCTCCTATTGTCGCACCTCCGCGAGTAATGATTCCAACATCTGCAGGTTGAGTCCTACGTTCTGTTGATATCTTTCTGATTGTTGGTCCTTGGTTCTAGTTCTGTGGTGGATTCACGAGTTTGTTCACATTCTTGTTCATATTCTGATTCTGGTTCTATGGTGGAGGAACATTATTCACCTTCCATTTTGTGATCAATTGTTGACAGTATTCAACAGTGTGATCGACGACGATATAGTAGGCACATTGTGATTGAAGGTTTGGGAAATATCGCTAGTAATTCCCCAGTACTCCATAATTGTAGCATTGTATCGGTCCTTGAACTCGTCCTCCTCCTCGACCAAAACCTCTATTTCCTCTTCCTAGAAATCCTCTGCAAAAGCCTCCTTGTCGTTGATACTGTGACTGATTAAACTATTTTTGCTATGGTGGAATCGATTCTAGAGGAACAAGCTGCGATTTAGTGTATCACGGCTATTGTGGAGCATACTGCATCTAATTATACTATGGTTGCGTCAGAGCAAACTGTGGTTGCGACTATACAAATTGCAGTTACGAATGTTGTGGTGGTGGTGGCCACTCTACTGATTGATGTTCTTCACCCTTCACGTAGTACGTATCCATCGTCCTTTCTCGGATAAATTCATATGCTCAAAAATATTTCTCTTCATGGACAATAGAAGGAAAAAAATTACAGAACAAGTTCACAGGCTTGGATACCCTCTTCTGGAGATACAGAAATGAGTTTTATAGATTTGAAACCATGGTCATACACCTTGAATTAGAGGATTTGGAGGTCCCAACAACAAGTAATTGCGGAAGTGTGGGAATTGGTCTTTGTGATGTCCTTTTGTGTGACATCGGGTACAATAGACTTAGTCTCGAATTTATTTTCCTTTCTTGATATCTTACAGTTGAATCATCAGATTCACTAGCTGCGATTGGATGTAATTCATGCCAACTCCAATTTCACTGACTAATGAACCTTCCATCTTCATTGCGATCTCCAGTTCCTCACTCTGTGTCACAATATTTTGTTGCATCAATGGAATTCTGATATGCGGTACCAACACTATGATAAACCACTCTTTATGATGTACACCACTCAATCAAAAACAAAATATTTCCATCGGTGTCTTGAACCACTGATTGAAATCCCAGACTGATTCGTTCAGATATTTCTTGATTTCCTTTAACTCCGTGATATACTATGACTCAGATTTGGGTTTTCTAAATTCTTCAATAAATTCGGTTCTAATCTCCACCATATTCTTCTGTTGATTCCCCATTGAAACTTGTATGAACTTCATGTACCATTCTAATGCACGACCTCAGAAATTTGTCGCTACCTAACCTTTCTTGATGTATTTGTCTTGGACTTGCTTCATAGAGAAACCAATATTGTTCAGGATCCTCAGTCCCGTTTCCATGAAACATAAGTAATTTCACATCGTCACCTACCATCTTGGGCCTTCTTATTTTGTTCACTGATCCACTACTATTAGTGTGTTGATGACCCATTGAGAAGTTTGGTGTTGATCTAGTGTTCTTCTTGATTGTGGCGTAGTGCACAGAGGTGTAGATACATTGTTGCTCTGGGTTGGTCCTTCATCGAGCTCGGGCATAGCCTGTTTGTCCCCTTCGTCATTTAGGGTCTCTTATTCCCTTGTGATCTTCTCTAGTAGCTTCTTATTCTAGTCACAACAAGACTCTCCTCAGTCCTCTGCCTCTTATCTTACTAAAACCTTACCCCACTTCACAGAAGACCACACTCTTCCTCGACTTCCCTCACAGTTTATTCGTATCTTCCTGCCATCTACCTTGTATCATTCCATCCAACCCTCATCTCCGCGTTACCCATAACCTTTGCACACTAGAGCTTTAATCTTCAGAGTACATATTCAATATGCCCTTTTCACAGATAAGCATTTTAATACACAATTACAAAGATAATAGAAACCTACCTCTTGGTCCTTTGAAGAATTCCCTTTCTGCGTCACTATAGGACTTAATGGTGTCAACTGCAAAATCAATGATGTATGCTTCCAAGATGCAATCAAGCCACACTTGGACAACCCTCGACGGTCTATTGTCTACCTCCTTTAGCTTGTAGATCAGCATCGGGGTCTAGCAAGTAGGTTTGCCTCCTTGAAAGTTTTTCTTCTGATATGTCAGCTACGCCAACCATAATATAATCGAAAACTCTACAAAGAAATAATACTCATGGAAATCCAAATAGATATTCCTTCCCAGACACTCTTTTGTCATTATTTTGGAAATTGGATTTTTTTATATTAAGAATTATTAATCCTTTTGATCAAACCAATCATGAATCTCCATTCTTGTTGGATTCCACAACATATCCTACTCTTCTTCACACTATGGTCCCAAAAACGGAACCATTTGTTGACACATATTTGTCATCAGGGGTTCACACTCTGTCGACACCCCTAACACTGCGATCTCCCTTAGCACTGACCAAGAAAAGTTTTACCCTGTCCATCAACACCTGTGAAGTAGATGAAGTCTCACCCGAGATGTTCTAGGGAGAGCTATAGGAACCACATTTCTATAGTAAGGAGGAGGATTTGCGCATCTATTTCTCGGTATTCTCTTATTGTCGCACTATTAACCAAAGATTCAGGTGAGGGTTTTAACATCATTTATTCATGTTCATTTGCATCGATAACCATTCAAATTAGATCATGCCATTATATTCATTGATAAACAGATCGAAAAACATGACATCATTCAGTATGCAGAGATACTGCATGATTCAGGAACATAAACCATATCGCAACAATTACTCATTCAGATCACATCAGTAAAATAGTAAAATAAATAGGTTCCCAAAATACATTCTCAGGTTTGCAAGACAGAGACGAAATAGAAGACACAGATGTTCAAAAGACAATCCTAGACAAAATCCCTGATATCATCATTCACTTTTTTCTCAGATCTCATCTACTACATTTCTAACACTATATATAGGATTGCACCTTTACAAAATGGTCCACTTCTAAGTACTTTATAACTACTTGGACATAAAACTACAAAAGAATGACCAAGTCAACTCTTTGTCGACTTCTCTGTCTTGCGCACTATTTTTAGCTTTTGCATCACACACATCCGAACCTCCTTCCAACACCTTGTTAATACAAGAGACGATAGATAGACACACAACTTAATTTTCCAAATATTTATCTTATGTGCCTTTGTTGCTTCACAATGTTAGTATTTATAATCCTCCCTTGTCCATACTTAGTCTATTGGATTATATTTTCCTAACTTGGGAGTCATTACTTGATATTGGGTATACTACTACCTTTGGGTCCACTTGGGCTATTGGTGCCACCAGTACCAAGTCACTAGAGTGTGGGGAACACATATAGAGGTTAAATGCAACTGAATTCATGTTCATGCATCAGTTTATGTGCCTCTAAGACCAATCCCTACAATTTAGGAGCCACTAGGAGTGCTACAACCAATATCCTTCAATTGTTGGTAGTTGGTAACTAGTTAAGCTAAGTTATTCTCCAGTTACACTCAGTTAGATGTCCTCTAGTTCAGTTAGTGCAAGTATTGCATGGATGCATGGGTTTAGGCACCTATTCTCACCTACCTCATCAGTTTAACTAGTTTAACTGATTAATAGATTGAATTAGACATTTAGAGTTATATTAGTGAGCTTCGATAGTGATTTAGACACTTCTAGTTATCCACCCAGTCAAGATTGAGTTGGTAGATTAGAATTATCCTTATTGTAACACTGTTGTATACTACTGGGATTAATGAAGATTAATGTTGTAATTTACTGATCAATCCTTATCTGTTTTCTATGAAATTTGTCTTGTTCAGTGTACATTTTTCATTCAATTCCACTACACAATTATACAATTCAATTGCACTCATTTCCTATAAATCAATGGCGCAATAATTTAAACATGGTAATAGATCCTATTTAGGCAAGAAACAAATCTATTCAATCTCCATTGTACACTAGAAGCAGCTGGGTTTCGACATAAGTCCTACAAAGTGTGCATTGCTAAATCTAGATTCATCCAAAGAAGTATCTGCAGGCGTGACAGACCCTGGGAAAGTGTACATGTCAATATGGAAGGCTTGATTCTGACATAATTGCAAATTGATTATGTTTTTTCCAGTGTTTCTTGTAGGTGCTACATAGAATAATTGAAGAATTGTCTGTTGATAAGGAATAATTGATGGATTCTACTACTCATGTACCCCAGATCCTTACACCCTTAAACTATGTTTATTGGAGGGAAGATATGCAAGTCTCCTTGCACAATATTTTCCTGTTTAGGATGACTATGGGAAGAGAGACACAATCTCATCATCCTACTGAGAAAAATAAGTTCTTGAATTGGTTGGACGATGCATTTGGCTTCCTTTACACTGACATCTCCATGAATCTCCTCTTTCACCTTGAGGGATTGAAGACTCCTAAAGAATATTGGGAGAAGATCGAATTCTTGTTTGGAAAAAAAAATGAGCTTCGAGGGAACATATTGGAGAACGATCTAATAGCATTGCAAATCAGCAGTTTTGAAACTATCCAATAGTTTTTCAAAAAATTCAAGTCTCTATCACTACAATGTAAGTAATGCAGAACAGAGAGGAAGGATGAGTAGCTTTTGCTTGCAGTGCTCAACAAACTTGGTTCCGAGTACTCTGTCTGTGCCTCTACCTTCCATTCTGGAAGAGATTCCATCTCCAATTGGAATATTCCTCCACTTGATGGCTTTACCGAGTCTTTAATACAAGAGTAGTATAAGTTTTTCCAAATGGGAGTCCTCCAAACATCCAAGAACCAAGCTCTTATGATGTCAGACTCAACCAATTCATAAGCTAAAGGGAAGCACAAGGGGAAGGAGCCTAAATCCTCTAATTCAAAGCCAAAATAGAATCAGAAGTGTTCCAAATGAGCTTTGGGCTCCAAGAGAAAGAATTTTTTTTAAAAGAGTAAGTGTCCTTACTGTTTGAGAGGCTCTGATACTGAAAGGTAGTGCATGAAGAAGCAGATCAACTATTTTTCTCCCCTCCTTGAACATAACAAAATTTCCCTTCCACAAGGATCAAAGAAGTATGATGTTGGACCACTAATAGAAGATCATGAGAGATTCCATTCCTTGAAGGAAGCCCCTACTTAGTCGAAATATTACTTGATTGATTCTGGAGCATCCAACCACATGGTTGCTGTCGGGAATCCAATATGCAAGTGAATTACAACTAACATACAGAGTGTACAATATTTATTTTCAACCTAGGGAAGTCTTGTATTTCAAGGATAAAATGCACAGTATATGCTTAAACATGAAATTACTGTAATTGAACAATCCTATCCTCTGTTCGACTATGCTAATCCCAAGAATCTAATTAATCTAGTTACCTTCTAAGGAATGCAATCACAATTACCTTCTGTTGTTCTTGATCTAAGAATGGAAAGATAAAAGTCACATCTAAATTATAGTTGCAAATAAAGGGAAATTCTGTTCAAACCACTTAATGATTAACTCAACTATCTAATTTGATTATCTTAGGAATCCAAAGACATAAATTGAATATTGATCTAGGAATTCGAAATACAGAAATTGAGTTTAGCTATTCTATGAAATTGAAGTACATGAATGAAATTCTGTAATCATAAAAATAAGAGACAAGCTGCAAAGATTCATGGAAACAACGAATAAAAGATCTAAGGATGAACAGAGCTATTACAGTTACCACATGAATTGCATAAGAAATAATTACCTACTCAGTCGACTGTCACACCATGCCACTACAGGTATCCAAGAGATGCAATCACGACACACTGTAAATCCACACTTGTTACAACTTCCTATGAAGAAATAAAATTAACATAACATCACACAAAAAAATGATTGAAAATGCCTAATTTAACTCAGCGATTCCTGTGGAAGGTGGGCCTAGCCTTTGCACAGAGCTGCTGGCTGAACACACGTAAAAACCCTTAGAATAGAAGTAACTCCTTGTATTAAAAGACAGAGTGATTACACAATTTCCTCCTCACAGCTAATACAATGAATTGATTATATGTTCAACAACCCCTGGTTCGAAACAGTTCTCCATATTTATACAATGTAAACCATAATATCCTAGCCTATTATGGGGAAACCATGAAGATATTTGATCTTCAGGCACCCTAAATGACAACAGCTGTTACAAATGTGGCAGGATGAAAAATAGGAAATATAGGAAAACTGTTAATCGCCCCAGGAGTGACGATATCTTCAGATTATAGCTATACACGAGCAGCAACGCACTATTGACCTCCAATTCTGATGCATTCTGTTAAAGCTACCTTGGCACAGCATTGTACAGGATATCGCACTGGAACCACATTCCTTGGGTAATGATAGGATGGACGGGGATCAGCTTGAGTGATGAATGCCCATCCTTTTCATAGCATGTTCAGCCCAATTTTCCTGCAGTCCATATATCTCAAAATACCTTTATAAACCATCATATATTAGCGCATTGAGAGATATGAAGCCTTAATTATCACAATCATAAGTATTAATAAAAT
>LPNX010973719.1:553973-564649 GCA_001517045.1 Pseudotsuga menziesii
CTTGAACGGTAAGCATGACACGATAATGACTGAGGCAGCTTTGGATAAAGAAATATGACTGAGATAAATCTGCAATGTAATAGAAATTAACAGATCATCCATACAACTAGAAGAGTAACCAACTAGAGTAGAAAATATTAGAAAGCACGGGTAAATATAAGGCCAAAATATAGAACCCAACCATAAAGGTAGAAAAATAGTGCTTTGTTCAAGGAACATGTGAACTTGATGCCAAACAACTGATGAATTTCAAAGATCACTCCGTTCCCTTTCTCTTTTTTTTTTTGAAAGAATATATTTCTTATATATGTTTAATGAGACCAAGAAAGAAAAATCATGACCTTCTTCATTTATTAAAGCAATCTTGAAGAAGAAAGAGAAGAATGATGATAAAGCATTGATCCGTGGATTTTACGAACCTAAATTAGTAAGTGCTTGGCGATGTTTTCACGATTTGAGAGTCTGAAAACACCAAAGAAGTATTTAGGGGGGATTTTTTTGTAAATTTAGTCTCTAAAGTCCGAAAAGGTATAAAACAACCAAATGGGAACTCTACTAGCTCAAGAGAACTAACCTACTCATTTTTTGTAGTTAGTTGACGAGCTACGAAAAAGGGTTAAACTATCACCACACTGACACTCCTTCAAGAACAAGCATAAGCTTTAGTTTAATGAAGTTGAAGGGAAACCAAGGTCACTCGCATGTTCTCAGAAAAATTCTAGTGGACAGACATTCACCTGTGTGTTCTCATAAAAAATGCTAGTGGAAACTGGGCACATGCATGTTCTCAGAAAAAATTCTAGTGGAAACTGTGCACACAGGGGTGAAGGATTGTGCACTCATGTGTTCTCAGAAGAAAATATAGTGGGTATGTGTTAACCTGCATGTGGGACGCAAGTTACAATCAACTACACCCACATTTCATGCAGATCACAAATAAAAATATAAACACTGATCAAAATAAGTGAAAATTTGCAGGTATGGAAATTATATCACGAGAAAAGGAACATGAGGACATGGATAGGGAAGTAATGTGTGAGCCATTGAATCTAAATGCACTGCGCAGGTGTGCCTTACTAAAATTATTTCACACAAAGAACATGCAAGCTCGACCGAGACTCTTAGAAGCATTGGTGAGGTATTGTGATCCTGAACAATGTGTATTTAACCTCCAAGGTGAAATTCTAGAGATCATTGTGGAATATATTTATTTTCGCTGGTTTATCACATAGTAGAGTAGTAGTAAACTTAAAAGGATTAATCCATGGCATGGGGGATTTGATCATTCAACTCTTTGTCAACACCTACTTAGTCGACGAAGGAGCGATTCGTCGGGAATCGCGACATACGACCGCGTCGATCCACCCAGTGCTTTATATGTCATAAAGAAGGGCATCGATACGAATACTGTCCATACAAGGACAGGACTGATCTTAAATTCTGTAACCATTGTGGAGTAGGAGATCACTCTCTCGAGTATTTTACTACCATGTTGGAGAAAATCAATAATAAGAAAAATGTTAATGTCTTGTCTTGTGTACAAAAGCATGATGTATTAACTAGTAAGATTCAAAACACAAATGGTTATCCTGACCCTACAAAGGAGAAACAAACATATCACGAAGCCACACACATATTCTAGGATATTGCACTCCAAGAAAGCATCCGTACAATAGTCGATCAGTCCCCACAACGTATATCAAAGAGCAATCCCGGAGACAGTCAAAGCCAAGGTCAACCAGAACGCTGAGCTTAAATATTTCTTCGCAACGCTGCCTGCACTATTTCAGTCGGCCCACAAAATACAAACAACAGCTCCTCTCTATGCAAACATTACGACAACATTCACCCAAAACCAACAAGGCGACGTAATTGGAGCATCACAGTCTATCATGGAGCCAATCAACCTTGACGCCTAGGATAACCTACCCACTACACCTTCGGAAGCAGGTATCTCTTCCGACGGAATCCCACAACACACTTCAGCCAACCCATCTACCCCTGTTCATTCCCTCACCCCACCGCCACCACCGCCGCCACCTCCTCCACCACCACCGGACTCACAGCCAGACTTGCCATGACCACCTACATCTTCATAGCCAGAAGTGGTCATACCAACCCCCCAATCAGATAAACCCTCGACTTCCATACTACCAACCACAAACCAACCCTCTACCGCTATAGATACACAGGAGAAAGTGACAGACACACAAAAGAAGAAGAAAGAACATCATCCACGGACGTCCAGCCTACAGATCAGCTTAAGGGATGCCCACTCGTTGACCGACACTGAGGTCGGCCAACTCCTCAAAAACATGGCCAAAGAAGCAAAGCTAAGGACGGTTCAAAAAAATAAAGAGCTTACAGCAAAAAATGCACAAGAAGTTGAGTTTCTCGGCAAATGCAGAGCTCTAGCACAGACCATGATACCAAGCTCTGTCGAAGTCGACACAGATCGACCACTTGAAAGAGCATACCAGCTCTTCGAGACTATGGTATCGACCGTCCAGGCCCGGATGCAAGAGACTAAGGAAGAACAAAAGGAGGAAACTGGTCGACTGCTCCTAACACAACACACTGCCTTCTCAGAGGCCTACAAGGTGCTCCAGAACCACATGGAGGAATCTGTCGTCATAGAAGAAGTCTTACACGACTGGCCTACTCATTATGGGTAGGTCTATCGACAGACAAGGCAGACGCGACAAGGTATTTAGGCTTTGGAGGGCAGGAAAATGACGGAGCAACACTCAGAAAAACCATAGAGGAACAGATCGTGCTGGAGACCAACAAGCTGCAGTAGCTGGAACGAGCAGCTCATCAGTGGGTACAACAAGCTCTTCCAAACCTAGAAAAGGTCGATGTCATCTGCCCCCAGATGAAACGACTCATCGACGCAGCAGAAGAGCAGAACCAAGATTTAGGCCCCAATATAGAGAAAATCACAGAAGTCCCCATTTCAGAAAAGATGCCATTCCTATCAAGTTTAACAACATTAACGATCGACATCCAAAAAGATTTACAAAGTTGGACAGATTTTCAGCATCACCTCACCATCACAGCTCCGGCCATTGTCGAATTCTGCATCCAGAAGAGACCGACCATCCGTCTGCACAGTCCACAACAATAGCATGGTCCAATGGTTTGACATAACTTCAATTTTTGTACCTCCTTGTTTCTTCGGGACGAAGAAACGTTTTGTTCATGGGGGAGATGTAGAAGGAGCAAGTCGACGAAGTCGACTTGAACGAAGACCGACTTAGTCAATCAGTCGAATAAGTCGATGGGTTGGCTTAGTCAATCAGCCAACTAAGTCAGTCGGTCGACTAACTAGAAAGATTAGGTCGGCTAACTAACAGTCATGTCGGTTCACCGAACCGACAGGTAGTTATTTTGTAACTGTTTGTAAATTGTATATATTAGGCTGTTGAGCCAAGCAAGAACTCAGTTCAGTTCTCTACCTTATATGAACTCATTACATTAATATAATATGTTATCCTATCTGTTCTTGTCTCTTGTTTCTAAGTTATAGTTATGTTTTAGTATGTATTATTGGTAACCTTATGTGATCTGTGAGATTACAACACTACTATACATCAAATCATCAAGGCATCTAGCCCAACGAACATGAACATACATATATGTAATGCTGAAGCATGATACTTAAAACATCAAACGTATTACGAGGCATAATCATTCATATACACAACGGAAGAAAAACATATCAATCAATACTCATGCATATACAAATCAACATTTAACATGTATATCATCACTCATCAATGGTAAACATAATTGCAGACACAAGTTAGGCAAGAATACTTATCTTAATAAGAACTTGTTCTGCAACCAACTTCGTCGCTACAACGTTCCACCCAACCATAGGCCCGCATGCTCCTCAATCTCTCAGCAACGCTGCCACCCCCGAGCTGGGCATGATTCCCCAAGGAATAAGGAACTAACAGGCTTACACATATCCAAGGATAGCAACACCATCAGGGTACGCTGTTCAGCTAAGCCAACACAGTTAGGTTTATTAGGCGAACAACAGATTAGCCAAGCCAACAAAGTTGGGATTATCAGGCCATCCAAGAGCTGGGAAAGGATAAATGCTAAGTTGGTGAGCTCATTGAAGAGCTACAGACACCAACATCAGAACCAACCTGGATTCTAGAACACCCACACACACCCAACACAAGGAAATCAGTCCCTTCTCTGCAACGCAGTCCCTCAGAACCTGATCTCCCTTCTAGTGCTATTCAAGGGTTGTGGAGAAGCAAGCCAGCTCAATAGCTCTGTTTGTGTGGTTCTCAACCCACCAAGTTTATCAAGCACCTCAGGTCCTCATTCACCACTCCAATGCAGTCCGAGGAAAAAACCATTGCATGCAAGCAGCCAAACAACTATTCAAACTTTTATAGGGGAAAAACACAATTGACCAGAACGTAGGAACTCTCAACAATTCTTCAAGCGATACCACCCCAAAAAGGGAAAACACAGCCAAGTAAAACGTGGGAAAACAACAGCCCACAAATGACTATGAACCCATAGCACCCGATCCTCAATGAAACCGTTGGATAAATTGCACATGCAGAAAATGGGGAAAGAACAACTCCCAACTATGCATGGTGGACAAAGATGCAACCCACATAACTATTGATGCCATTACAACCATGAATCAATGATGGAAAATAATAGAACCATTATGCAGTCTGAAAATGGTGGAAAAAGACACAAAACTCTGTGTGAATAGAGGAAAGAATTGATCTACAAGCCATCCAATCCGTGAGGCAGAGGAGAACTGAACATGTTCGCAGACCAACAATCGGGTGAGGAAGAGGAGAGCTGAACCACCCAACAATGAATTCTGGATTCTTTTAACTCAGTCCACGTGAAGGTGAGTGAACAACCATGATCGGGATAGTGGAAAGGCGAAAATATGCATTGTAGAGAGAGTGTCAGCGTAGTGGTATTTCTGCTAGCAAAACACTGCCCCAACTAACAATGGAATAACGAAGGTGGTGGTGAGAAAAAGAGAGTGGTGACACATGGCTCTTCCCCCATGACTCAATGTTTAACATTCCCCTTCCTTATCCTTTGGAATCATGCCCCTTCTCAATTTAGTTGCAGTGAACATAGCTGGTTGGGTTATTTAATTAAAATGCACATTTACATGATGTCACAATTTGATATATGCCATATGTCCCGATATACCATCAGTGACCATTCCAATCTGAAACATAACATAACCAAATCGATGGTGGGGATTTTTCCTTTAGCTCCTCATCATGATTGTTTACAATATATGTATGATTTATATTTAATGCAAACAGAGTTAAAACTAGGGTGTTACATTCCCCTTCCCCTTCAATAGCACTGTCCCCGGTGCTTTACAAAATTTGAACAAAATGCTACACTGGTACCGCCTTAGTGTAATGCAAAATTGAACAAAAATGGATGTGCCAATCGCATGGCATCCTCCAGCTCCCACGTAGCCTCTTCAGGTCCGTAATGCTCCCATTGCACCTTTACCTTCCCTATGGCTCGGTTTCGAAGCACTGTGACCTTTGTGTCGAGGATGTGCATTGGCTCGATTTGGAACTCTCCCTCGGGTTCCACCTAAATCACATCCCAATTTATCACATGGTTAGGATCATGTACATATTTCTTAAGTAAAGAAACATGAAAAACATTATGAGCTCTAGTACTAGCAGGCAATGCAAGTCTATATGAAACATGCCCTATTCTTTTAAGCACTTCAAATGGCCCACAATATCTTGGTGACAGCTTGGCACAACTTCCAAGCTTCAAGGAACTTTTCTTTGCTTTCACTCTAAGGTAAACATGATCCCCAAAACTAAACTCTATGTTCATCCTATGCTTATCTACATTGCTTTTCTGTCTATCCTGTGCTGCTTTTAGATTCTATCTAATCTTTACAACCTATTGCTCCATTCCTTGAGCAGTTCTGGTCCAAGCACAACTCTGTTCACTGGGTTATCCCAAGTCACTGGTGTCCTACACCTTCTTCCATACAAAGCTTCATACGAATTCGTCCCCAAGGATGCCTGCTGTCCATTGTTGTAAGCAAACTCTACCAAGTGTAAGTAATCTCCCCACTTGGTTGGTTTGTCCATCACATACATGCGAATTATATCTTCAAGCACCTGACTAACTCTTTCTATCTTCCCATCTGTCTGAGGATGGTATGCAGTGCTGAAGTTTAACTTTGTGCCCAAATATGCAAACAATCCTTTCCAAAAATTGGAAGTGAACTTGACATCTCTGTCAAAAACTATTGCCTTCGGCAATCCATGCAATTTGAAAATATCCTTCATGAAGATCTTTGCAATGTCATCAGTTTTATGTGTAGAATTTACTGGTATAAAATGCACTTCTTTTGTCAACTTGTCTACCAAAAAAATGATGGAATCATGTTGTCTCCAAGTCATTGGAAATCCTGTAATAAAATCCATGGAAATAACTTCCCATTTCCATTCCAGGACTGGCAAAGGCTACAAGGTGGCATGAAGTGCTAGGGAGACGCTGCAAAAGAGTTAGGGCTTGTGGAAACCACCATTGCGGATGCCTAGAGGACTAAGTGTTCGATGCCACTATAGGATGCTGCCCCGACCACTGACAAAGCTTTGGTCCACGGAAATTATAAGGGGATGTTGGCCACCATTGTGGAATGATAGACCACTGCAGGATCAACACACTGGAAGGAAATAGATGAGCAACTTGCCAATAGATGTCTGCAGAAATCGTTGTAAGATCACTTTCCGTCATTGCGGCTACTCAAGGGACTGTGCACCCGATGAACAGTCTATTTTCTCACCGATGCAGATCAAAAGTTTAGATGGTTTGCCACCGAAACCCTAGATAGAAATAAATGAACAGACCACCGATGAACTAGGTGTTTTGACCGTCGAAGAATAAAAAAGATAGCTGGGAAGAGGTCCGATTGGGCCTAAGGAAATTTGGGTTTTTCGAAGGATTTTATCAGTAATTTTTCAAGCAGTTTTTGACTGTCTTTCAGTAGGTTTTTGTGAGGACCCTGCAGCAAACAAGTAATAAAAAATACACAATATAGCAGCAGAACTCAAAATCACTTTTATATTAATCGCAGGCCACTTCGAGGGGGCAACCTCCTTTGAGCAAGCTCAATACAAAATAACTTCACGGTGCCTTCCTTGGCCTCAACACACACTTATATATTAAAAATAGGCACCAATACCATGGGTCAAAACCATGGGACAATATAAACTATGGGCGCCAATACTATGGGTCAAAACCATGGGCCAATATAAACTATGGATCAACAAATACTACAGGCGGCTTACAAAGCATATGCGCCTCACAACAATAACACAAACTATGGATCAACAATTACTATGGGACGACTTACAAAGCATATGCATCCAACAACAATATACTAACATAGTAAAGAGAGGGATTGACATGGGTTCCTAACATCCCCTCCCCCTTAGAAAAAGCTTTGTCATCAAAGCTTTAGATGTGGAAATTGTTGCTGTATCTGGAGGAGTGGTTCCCATGTAGCATCCTCGGGCTGCATTTCGTGCCATGGAATTAAGACCTCTGTGATAGAGAAAGAGAGAAGCTGACGAGTGCACTTATTGAGGACCACCTCTGGCTCCAAAAAGATGGATCCTTCATTATCCAGTTCTGGTAAAATAGTTTGGCCTTTGATGTTGGTGCCAAGAACTTTCTTCAAACAAGAGACATGAAATACTGGATGAATGCGGGAAGAAGGCGGAAGTTCCAATTTAGAAGCAACAGGTCCAATCTTCTGAAGAATCCTATATGGCCCATAGAACTTTGGAGTGAGCTGATGACACCCTTTGATTTTTAGTGAGGATTGCTTGTAAGGCGGGAGACGAAGAAAAACCATATCACCGGCTTCAAAAGTGCGCTCAAAATGGTGCTGATCAGCTTATTGCTTCATGCGATTTCCTGCCATGTGAAGGTTTTCACGCAAAATGTGAAGGACCGCGTCAACTTCGTGAACTGGAGAACTGCTGGGGTTGTAAGGAAGAAGAACTGGCGGTGCTGGAACATAAACTGCATCATATGGAGTCATTTTAGAGGCAGTGCGGTAATAGGTATTGTACCACCATTCAGCGAGAGGGAGCCACTTTTCCCACTGATGTTGTTGCTCAGAGGAGAAGCAACGAAGATAAGGTTCCAAGCATTTATTGATAATTTCAGTCTGACCATCCATTTGGGGGTGATAACCTGAACGCATCTTCAGTTTGGTGCCAGTGTGGTGAAAGAGTTCTGTCCAAAAATGACTGGTGGAAGTCGCATCACGATCCGAGACAATGGAAGAAGGCATTCCATGAAGACGAAAGATCTGGTCCAGGAAAATTTGAGCAACGAAAGAGGCTGTATAGGGATGGCTGAGAGCACAAAAATGACTATATTTGGAGAGGCGATGAACCACAACCAAAATCGCATTCTTCCCTCCAGATTTAGGGAGCCCGTCAATGAAATCCATAGAAATATCTGTCCATAGCTGGGGAGGTATGGGAAAGGGCTCGAGTAATCCCGGAAGGGGTGTTGTTTCACCCTTATTGTGCTGGCAGGTATCACATTCAACCACCATCTGTTGAATTGTCCTTTTCATGCCCTGCCAAAAGAAGGTGCACCGTGCCTGTTCATACATTTTGAGAAAACCAGAGTGCTCCGCTGATGGTGAAGCATGGAGTGCATAGAAGATAGCTTGTTGAAGAGCTGTGTTGTGGGGAAGCACCAGATGACCCTTGTATCGCAGTGAAGCACCATCCCAAGAGTAATGTGGAACAACAGCAGGGTTGTTGTCCAAGCATTGGATGAGGTGAGATAATGAAGAGTTATTGACATAACCCTGCTAAACCGATTGCAACCAATTTGGAACAGGCATAGAAATAGCGGAAAGAGAACCTTGGTCATCAAATGTGCGAGAAAGGGCATCTTCCATAAGATTGTTCGTACCCTTCTTATAAGTGATCTCATAGTCGTAACCCATGAGTTGGCTAACCCATTTCTGTTGTGATGGGGAGGATACACGCTGTTCTAGGAAATATGTCAGACTCTGGTGATCAGTCTGGATGCAGAAATGATTCCCTGAGAGGGAGGGTCGCCACTTTTGTATTGCATGCAAAATGGCCATCATTGCCTTCTCATATGTAGAGGCAGCTAAATTATTACCGGAAAGAGCTTTGCGGGTGAACGCAATGGGGTGTTCATCTTGAAGGAGAACAGTACCAAGTCCATTGCCGCAAGCATCACTCTCAATAGTGAAGGGCTTGGAAAAATCGGGCATAGCTAGAACGGGTGTAGTACACATAGCTTGTTTCAGCTTGTCAAATGCACGCTCAGTAACAGGTGTCCATGTAAAAGCATCATTGTTCAACAGCGCAGTTAATGGAGCTGCAAGCTTCCCATAATCCTTGACAAACTTGCGATAGTAGCTAGTCAACCCCAAAAAACCACGAAGGCTCTTGAGTGTCTTAGGAGGTGGCCAATTGTTCATGGCAGCGATTTTGGCAGGATCCACATGAACCCCTTATGCTGAGATTATGTGCCCGAGATACTCAAGTTCCTTTTTGGCATGGAGATGATGATCAGAGAAAAGTTGCATTACAAGAGCCAGAGGCTGAAGATGTTCAACCCATGTTTTACTGTAGATGAGGATATCATAAAAAAATACCAGAATGAATTTTCGCAAATAGGGCTTGATGTTGGGAGGAATGCTACCAGGGAGGAGCTGAATATGATGGTCCTCTAGTCGTGAAGGTGTAAGTCCCACAGGTTCAGCAAAAACACCTATATAGCGATCCATAATTTGTTGGAGATCCAAAGGAGTAGTGGGGGCCGCTGATGGTTGCATTTGAAGGGAATGGAGCTGAGCAATGACACCATGGGAAATCTTCTTAAGGAGTTTTCCCATTCTATGTGAACTGATGATGCTGAGAGACCCTGGTTGTAAGCCTTTCAATGTGTGCTTGTGTCCATCGGGGGAGAACTGCATCCAAAGTTCAACAAAATCCCATAATATGGGGCCAAGTGTGCATAGCCATTGAGCGCCCAAAACCACATCACATTCGCCTAAGGTCAAGGAAAACATGTCAGAGTGGAGGTTATAATCTCCCATAGAGATACGCACATTACGACACTTCCCTTTGCAAGGTAAGGTGCCCCCATTGGAAACCATGTCTTCAAAGTTGGAGCAAGGATGGATAAAACAATCAGCTTGTTTGGTGATCCGAGGGTCAATGAAATTATGAGTGCTGCCAGAATCATTGAGTATTGTAAGAGGAAGCTTCTTGAAGTAACCGCGTACCCGCATTGTTTGGTGGGCAGTGACTCCAGCTAAAGCATGGAGGGATATCTCGGGTTGGTCGTCTTGAGATGGAGGGTCAGTAGAAAGCTCCTGAGTGTCAACCGGAGCATCCATTACATTGGCAACTTCTTCACCAATTTCAGAGGCATGTGGAGAATCCACATCCAAGAGATAGATATTTTGTTGAACACATCGATGTCCCCGACTGAATTTCTCGTCACAATTATAAAAAAGCCCTTTTTCTCTGTGTGCCTGCATCTCTGTTTCAGACAAATGCTTGATTGGAGGTGAGCGAGGAGCTGGCGGAATGGGAGGTCGTTGAGAACCCATATTT
>LPNX010973719.1:566638-583496 GCA_001517045.1 Pseudotsuga menziesii
AACAGTTTTCAGCAGATTTCAGCAGATTATCAGTGGTCACAGGGCTGAAAAGAAACAAAGAAAAACTTTGTGTTTTAAGCAAAATTGTGTTTTATGAATTTCTAGAAGAGGAAGGTAAGTAGTTTTGGTTTTATATTAATGATATGCATCTAACAGTTTGTTAGAAAAACTGTGTTTTAAGCAAAATTGTGTTTTATGAATTTCCAAAAGAGGAAGGTAAGTAGTTTTGGTTTTATATTAATGATATGGATCTAACAATTTGTTACTAACACATTGCATAATTATAGACAACTTTCAAGAGCAGTACTCCAGAAAGAACAGTGTGGTAAAGCAAGAGGTGGTTCAGTCATGAGAAACCATGATGGGTATGATGCTCGGGATTCTTACAAGTGAGCAGAAGATGCCATGGGAGAAAATGTTCGTAATGGAAATGATGACATAGAGTCTAATGGAAGGATATTCCATGGGACACCATCCGAGGTTGCACCCACCATGAGAAGCTTGGTTAAAGCATAGGAAAATCAGAATTAGTTGAATGCCGCCATATTGCAAAGTTTGACAGACTTGTAGAAAAAGATAGATTCTGGACGGGGTACATCAAATCCAGAAGGCAGTAAGAGCAGCACTAGGAGAAGGAGAAGGACTTCTAGTGGACCATCTGATTCTGAAGAATCCAGTGGAGATACAAGTTCATCTTCTCATAAGAGGAAAAGAATAAGACACCATAGGGATCGCTCTCGAGATGAATTTAGGAAAGCTAAACCTCCTACATTTGATGGTGAGATAAAGATGGGACAAGAAGCTAAAGCTTGGCTTCTTGGGATAAATAAGTACTTTCAAGTGCAGGATTATTCAAGAAACATAAAGGCACGAGTTGCCATATTCAATCTCAATGGAAGAGCATCCATTTGGTGGGAACACTTCAAGCAAGTAAAGAAGATCAGTGAAAGGAGACTGAAGTGGAAACAGTTCAATAATTATGTCAGGCAGAAATACCTCTCTGACAGGTATTATGATGATACGATTAAGGAGTTCCATGAGCTAATATTGGGACAGTAGACCATGGATGAATATGCAAATAAATTCTTGGAATTGTTGAGGTATGTCTGATACATCAGATATGAAAAAGTGAAGATCCAACGGTTTCTAAAGGAATTTCCCCAAGCCTATAAAGATATAATTGAGTTTTATAAACATAGGACCCTTAAAGAAGCAATAAGGAAGGATAATTATTGCTATGAACAAAGCAAAGGTAAACCTGATTACCATAAGCCATGGAAGGACAAGAAGAATGAGAAGTTCGATCGAAGAAGGAAAGGTTTCAAACCTTCTAGATTCAGGAATCAACAGAAGAAGCCATCCCAAGCTGCGAGTAATCCAGTTGGAGTGATAGGTGGAAAGCCTAAAGAGCCACATCAGAATAAAGGTCCTCTCAAATGTTGGAAATGTGAAGGACCTCACTTGTGCAGATATTGTCCACTTGAGAATGAAAGTGCAAGACCAACTTGTAACATTCAGGGAGCAGAAACAGTGGGTCAAGTAGCAAGAGCAGTCCCTAGAATTTATGCAACACTGGAGGACCGCCAGGAAGATCACTAGCCAACTGTGGTTGAAGTTGCAGGTAATATTGTTGAACAATCTGTTTCTATTTTGATTGACCCTGGTTCTACTCATAGTTACATTACTCCTAAAGTAGTGGAGATTTGCGCTTTTAAGAAGGACAAGCATAGGAAACCTTGGTTAGTTCAACTAGCCACTGGGACTAATAGAAGGGTCAGTGAATTGGTAGAGAAGTGTCCATTGGTTATGAATGGATTGATTACTTGTGTAGATCTGAATGTTCTACCGCTTGGTTCCTATGATATTCTCATTGGAATGGATTGGTTAGAAGCTCACTGAGTGAAGCTTGATTGTTATAATAAGACTTTTGAATGCATGGATGAAGAAGGAAACCCAGTAGTGGTGAAAGGTATTCTGAAGGTAATTTCAATAAGACAAGTTTCAACAATGCAGTTGAAGAAGTTCTGTAGGAAAGGTTGCCAGTTGTATGCAGCTCATATTCTGGAACCAACAGGAGATGAGACTCCTAGGTTGGAGGACTATCAGGTGTTACAAGAATTCAAGGATGTGTTTCCTGATGAACTTCCAGGGGGGCTTCCCCCAAAGAGGGACATTGATTTCACCATTGAACTTGTGCCAGGAGTAGCACCAATGTCCAAGACACCCTATAGGATGAGTACATCGAAGATTCTAGAGTTGAAGATGCAACTGCAAGAGTTGTTGGAAAAGAAGTATATCCGACCAAGTGTGTCTCCTTGGGGAGCACCGGTTCTATTTGTAAAGAAGAAAGATGGTACACTCAGGTTATGTATTGATTACAGACAGTTAAACAAGGTTACTGTGAAGAATAAATATCCTTTGCCTAGGATTTATTACCTTTTTGATCAAATGAGAGGAACAAAGGTATTTTCTAAGATTGACTTGAGGTCTGGTTACCATCAGGTGAGAATAAAGGATGAAGACATTCATAAGACAGCCTTCAGGACAAGGTATGGACATTATGAGTTTGTAGTGGTACCATTTGGTCTCACAAATGCACTAGCTACATTTATGTGCCTTATGAATAGCATCTTCAGTAAGTATTTGGACAAGTTTTTTCTTGTTTTCCTTGATGGCATTCTTGTTTATTCTAAGAATGAGGAAGAACACGAAGAGCATTTGAGACTGACATTACAAGTGCTTAGAGAACATTAGTTGTATGCAAAACTGAGCAAGTGTGACTTATACAGGGATATAATTCAGTACTTGGGTCACATTATCTCAGAAGAGGGTATATCAATAGACCCTGAGAAGATCGAAGCCATTATGAATTGGCCTACTCCAAGAAATGTGACAGATATAAGATCTTTTATGGGACTTGCAGGATACTGCAGGAGATTCATTGAAGGATTTTCCAAGGTTGCACATGTCATCACTTCTTTGCAAAAGAAGGGAGTAAAGTTCGAATAAATTTCAAAGTGTGAAGAAAGCTTCCAGTGGTTGAAGAATATTCTCACCAGTGCACCAGTATTGAGGGATGCAGACTGAGAGAAAGATTTTGTGGTATGTATCGATGCATGCAGACAAGGGCTTGGAGGAGTCCTTATGCAGGACAACCACGTGATATGTTATGAGTCAAAAAAGTTGAAGGAGCATGAGAAGAACTATGCCACTCATGATCTAGAGCTTTCAACCATAGTACATGCTCTCAAGATGTGGAGACATTACTTGATGGGTAGAATATTTGAACTCATAACATATCAGTGTGGACTGAAGTATTTGTTTGATCAGCCTACTCTGAATGCTAGGAAAGCGAGATGGATGGAATTTTTATGTGAGTTTGATTTCGAAATCAAGCACATAAAAGGAAAAGAAAGAAAGGCAGTTGATGCACTCAGCAGGAAGGTACAGGAAATGCATGTGGCATCTCTTAGTATTTTCCAATCATATTTGAGGCAACAGATGGTTAATCATGTTGCCAGAGATGAATTGTATGAGCAGGTAAAAGACAAATTGCAACAACAAAGTATTGAGAAGAAGTATGAGGGATATAAATTTGAAGATGATGGACTTCTCACTTATAAAGGAATAATTTATATTCTGAATGTAGCATATTTGAGGAGAGTTGTTATGGATGAAATCCATCAAGCTCCGTACTCTGGTCACCCAAGGGTACCAAAAGACAATTGCTATAGCTAGAAAGCAGTACTTTTGGCCAGGAATGAAAAAAGACATGGCTGAATACATTTCAAGGTGCATGAAATGTCAACAGTTAAAGGTTGAGCATCAACATCCAGCAGGTTTGTTGCAGCCTTTGCCAGTCCCGGAATGGAAATGGGAAGTTATTTCCATGAATTTTATTACAGGATTGCCGATGACTTGGAGACAACATGATTCCATCATGGTTTTGGTAGACAAGTTGACAAAAGAAGTGCATTTTATACCAGTAAATTCTACACATAAAACTGATGACATTGCAAAGATCTTCATGAAGGAGATTTTCAAATTGCATGGATTGCCAAAGGAAATAGTTTCTGACAGAGATGTCAAGTTCACTTCCAATTTTTGGAAAGGATTGTTTTCATATTTGGGCACAAAGTTAAACTTCAGCACTGCATACCATCCTCAGACAGATGGGCAGATAGAAAGAGTTAATCAGGTGCTTGAAGATATGATTCGCATGTATGTGATGGACAAACCAATCAAGTGGGGAGATTACTTACACTTGGTAGAGTTTGCTTACAACAATGGACAGCAGGCATCCTTGGGGATGAACTCAGTGGTGGGGGCGACATCCTACAGTGGCATCGAACACTTAGTCCTCTAGGCATCCGCAATGGTGGTTTCCACAAGCCCTGACTCTTTTGCAGCGTCTCCTGAGCACTTCATGCCACCGTAGTTATGTTGTAGCTAGAAATACAATTTATAATATGCCCAACAAACCTAACAATATAAATAAATCCCTAAATTGCAAGAAACTGCAACCTAATATGATTAGTGTTGAGTGGAAATGTTGAGGTAGATGAATATTACTAATATAATATATAAAGGAGCTTTGAAAATATCACAATGTTTCACTTGGTTTCCATTTTGGGTCTTTTTTATCTCATTGGAAAGAACATTTGCAAAATGCATTAGCTCCACTAGCTTTGGTTGTAACTATCCCAGAAAATCTATTAGGAAAAATGGCTCAAAACTATAGTATAGAGACCATTGTTGAGATGGTTGTGAATTTCCAACCAAATCAATCCTCCTCTCTTAAGTAGAAATGTTTCCCATTTAATCAAGTGCTTGTATCGAATGGGGTAACTTGTGTTGGATTTGATTCCTAGTAAACTAATTTTCCCGGTGAAGAACCTACTTGGATACTTTGTTAAATTTGTAGGCCCTGTTGTTATATGATTTTCATATTGAAATCCTATTGTTACTAGTTATTCCTATGATTAGGTTTGTGGTGGTCACCAACTTACTGGGTTATACTAAGACTTAAGAAACTATAAACTAGACTCAAACTAACCATAACTTCTATAAGAGAAAGAAAAAAGGGTTGAGTGATAGAGATTATATACCTTATTTATGAAGGCTAGTCCTAGCCTTGTGTTTTCCTTCAAACAAACCTCCAATTTACTACTTCAATACCTCCAAGAAAATATATCTTCCTGAAACACTCTTTACTATCATAAATATGAAACATGTATAAGAAAGAGACATAAACTTATCAATAAAATCAAGATTTCTGAACATGATTCATTAATAATCAAAAGTGTACACAATTTAGTGTTGAAAGGGAAGATCTCTTTATTAATCAAGTAACTTGAAACAAGTACAATTTTACCTCATTCTGAAATTGACTCCTTAAAACCATGGCTTGATTCTCCTTGCTCCTATTTTCTAACAAAATCCTCCAACATAACCTTAGGTTAAGTGTTATCTCTCTTTCTCCTAGCCTCTCTCATCCTTTTATGAAAAAAATGAGAATAGTAGTTGTGAGGCTAAAGAAGTTGGGGAAGGTTGTAAGGTTACAACATCGAACTCAACAACCTTCTAATTAATCTCTTTTTAATTTTAATCAATTTTTGAGGGACATTCTAGTTGTACAAAGACAACCAATGTGTGACACACAAGTTTCCATTAGAAAACCGACATGTACAATATTTAGGGGGGAATTTGGTTGTACAGAGTTAACTAACCTATGGGACGCAGGTTGTTATACTTCCACATGTGTGTATTCCTTAAGCACACCATAAAAATAGACAAGGATGGAGTAAACAATGAGTGATTAGGACCATGATCATCTATAGAAAATTGGCTCTTCAATCCATTTGTCCTTTTTTGTGATGAAAATATTTGTATCGTCACTCAGACAAAGAAGTACTAATTTGAGGGATAATAGATGCCCCCTAATGTATGAGGTCAAATGGAAAATGATGGAAAATATACATTACATCGTAAAAGCGGAACACAAAGAACTAAGAATCAAGGATGCTAGAAAGTACCTGAATAGAAAAATAGGAAGTACTTTTACAACATCATCACTAATAAGATTTCATGTTCAATAATGTGGAACATGAGCTCCAATACAATATAGATCGACTTTATACATATACGTGTTTTGAAAATAACCAAATGGCCACGAGTGGTTTACAAAGTGGATCACAACCATATAAGTACAAAGATAGATATTCAAAGCTGGAGTTATATCCAAAAGGATGACATGTTCTTGCATAAATTAGGCCTTGTTGGCTAAAACCTTGAGGTCTTCATCCAAATCCAATCATAAGTATGAGTCCTAACCATGTGAATAAGTGAGTTGAAGTCGAACATGGTGGATACTATCGGATTACCTATTTAGAAAGTGAATCAATAACAAACGTGAGGGATACCACCAGTTTTGAAAGTGGAACCCAAGGTACTATCCAGAACTCTAAGTCCTCTTCCTAGAGTAAGATGAGTTGAAGTCTAGGGGAAGGAACTTATGAGAAGGAAGACATTCATCATGCACACAAGTAAAATGGAATACTTGAATGTTATGAAATAATATGACATAGATCAATATTAGGGATGGAAGACATGAAAAAGTCAAGCCAAATTGCAGAATGGTTGAAATAGGGTAGAGATCCTTGAGCAGTAAGCATGACACGATAATGACTGAGGCAACTTTGGATAAAGAAATATGACTGAGATAAATCTGCAATGTAAGAGAAATTAATAGATCATCCTACAACTAGAAGAGTAACCAACTAGAGTAGAAAAGATTAGAAAGAACGGGTAAATATAAGGCCAAAATATAGAACCCAACCATAAAGGTAGAAAAATAGTGCTTTGTTCAAGGAACATGTGAACTTGATGCCAAGCAAATGATGAATTTCAAAGATCACTCCGTTCCCTTTCTCTTTTTGTTTTTGAAAGAATATATTTCTTATATATGTTTAATGAGACCAAGAAAGAAAAATCACCACTTTCTTCATTTATTAAAGCAATCTTGAAGAAGAGAGAGAAGAATGATTGATAAAGCATTGATCCGTGGATTTTACAAACCTAAATTAGTAAGTGCTTGGCAATGTTTTCACGATTTGAGAGTCTGAAAACGCCAAAGAAGTCTCTATGGGGGATTTTATTGTAAATTTAGTCTCTAAAGTCCGAAAAGGTATAAAACAACCAAATGGGAACTCTACTAGCTCAAGAGAACTAACGTACTCATTTTTTGTAGTTAGTTGACGAGCTACGAAAAAGGGTTAAACTATCACCACACTGACACTCCTTCAAGAACAAGCATAAGCTTTAGTTTAATGAATTTGAAGGGAAACCAAGGTCACTCGCATGTTCTTAGAAAAATTCTAGTGGACAGACGTTCACCCATGTGTTCTCATAAAAAATGCTAGTGGAAACTGGGCACATGCGGGTTCTCAGAAAAAATTCTAGTGGAAACTATGCACACAGGGGTGAAGGATTGTGCACTCATGTGTTCTCAGAAGAAAATATAGTGGGTAGGTGTTCACCTGCGTGTGGGATGCAATTTACAATCAACTACACCCACATTTCATGCAGGTCACAAATAAAAATATAAACACTGATCAAAATAAGTGAAAATTTGCAGGTATGGAAATTATATCACGAGAAAAGGAACATGAGGACATGGATAGGGAAGTAATGTGCGAGCCATTGAATCTAAATGCACTGCGCAGGTGTGCCTTACTAAAATTATTTCACACATAGAACATGCAAGCTCGACCGAGACTCTTAGAAGCATTGGTGAGGTATTGTGATCCCGAAACAATGTGTATTTAATCTCCAAGGTGAAATTCTAGAGATCATCGTGGAATATATTTATTTTCACTGGTTTATCACATCGTGGAGTAGTAGTAAACTTAAAAGGATTAATCCATGGCATGGGGGATTTGATCATTCAACTCTTTGTAAACACCTACTTAGTCGACGAAGAAGCGATTCGTTGGGAATCGCGACATACGACCGCGTCGATCCACCCAGTGCTTTATATGCCATAAAGAAGGGCATCGATACGCAGACTGTCCATACAAGGACAGGACTGATCTTAAATTCTGTAACCATTGTGGAGTAGGAGATCACTCTCTCGAGGATTTTCCTACCATGTTAGATAAAATCAGTAATAAGAAAAATGTTAATGTCTTGTCTTGTGTACAAAAGCATGATGTATTAAATACGAAAAATCTTCATATTGTCACTCGCCAAGGCACAAAAATAGGCCCTGATAATCCTCAAATTAGTAAGATTCAAAACACAAATGGTTATCCTGACCCTACAAAGGAGAAACAAACATATCACGAAGCCACACACATATTCCAGGATATTGCACTCCAAGAAAGCATCAGTACAACAGTCGGTCAGTCCCCACAACGTATATCAAAGAGAAATCCCGGAGACAGTCAAAGCCAAGGTCAAACATGACGCTGATCTTAAAGCTTTCTTCGCGACGTTGCCTGCACTGTTTCAGTCAGTCCAAAAAATACAAACAACAACTCCTCTCTATGCAAGCAAAAATCCCTATGCAAACATTACGACAACATTCACCCGAAACCAACTAGGCGACGTAATTGGAGCATCATAGTCTATCATGGAGCCAATCAACCCTGACGCCTAGGATGACCTCCCCACTACACCTTCGAAAGCAGGTATCTCTTCCGACGGAATCCCACAACACACTTCAACCAACCCATCTACCCCTGTTCATTCCCCCATCCCACCGCCACCACCACCGCCACCTCCTCCACCACCACCGGACTCACAGCCAGACTTGCCACGACCACCTACATCTTCATAGCCAGAAGTGGTCATACCACCCCCCCAATCAGATAAACCCTCGACTTCCATACTACCAACCACAGACCAACCCTCTACCGCTGCAGATACACAGGAGAAAGTGACAGACACACAAAAGAAGAAGAAAGAACATCATCCACAGACGTCCAGCCTACAGATCAGCTAAAGGGATGCCCGCTCATTGACCGACACTGAGGTCGGCCAACTCCTCAAAAATGTGGCCAAAGAAGAAAAGCTAAGGACGGTTCGAAAAAATAAAGAGCTTACAGCCAAAAATGCAGAAGAAGTTGAGTTTCTCGGCAAATGCAGAGCTCTAGCATAGACCATGATACCAAGCCCTGTCAAAGTCGACACAGATCGACCACTTGAAAGAGCATACCAGCTCTTCGAGACTATGGTATCGACTGTCCAGGCTCGGATGCAAGAGACTAAGGAAGAACAAAAGGAGGAAACTGCTCGACTGCTCCTAGCACAACACACTGCCTTCTCAGAGGCCTACAAGGTGCTCCAGGACCACATGGAGGAATCTGTCGTCACAGAAGAAGTATTACGCGACTGGCCTACTCATTATGGGCAGGTCTATCAGCATACAAGGCAGACATGACAAGTCATTCAGGATTTGGAGGGCAGGAAAATGACAGAGGCAGCACTCAGACAGACCATAGAGGAACAGATCGTGGTGGAGACCAACAAGCTGTAGCAACTAAAACGAGCAGCTCATCAGTGGGTGCAAAAATCTCTTCCAAACCTAGAAAAGTTCGATGTCAACTTCCCCCAGATGAAATGACTCATCGACGTAGCAGAAGAGCAAAACCAAGATTTAGGCCCCAATATGGAGAAAATCGCAGAAGTCCCCATTTCAGAAAAGATGCCAGTCCTATCAAGTTTAACAACATTAACGATCGACATCTAAAAAACTTTACAAAGTTGGATGTATTTTCAGCATCACCTCACCATCACAGCTCCGGCCATTGTCGAAGTCTGCGTCCAGAAGAGACCGACCATCTGTCTGCACAGTCCACAACAATAGCATGGTCAATTGGTTCGACATAACTTCAATTTTTGTACCTCCCTGTTTCTTCGGGACGAAGAAACGTTTTGTTCGTGGGGGAGATGTAGAAGGAGCAAGTTGACGAAGTCGACTTGAACGAAGACCGACTTAGTCAATTAGCCGACTAAGTCGATGGGCCGACTTAGTCGATCAACCAACTAAGTCGATCGGCCGACTAACTAGAAATATTAGGTCGGCTAACTAACAGTCGTGTCGGTTCACCGAACCGACAGGTAGTTATTTTGTAATTGTTTGTAAATTGTATATATTAGGCTGTTGAGCCAAGCAAGAACTCAGTTCAGTTCTCTACCTTATATGAACTCATTACATTAATATAATCTGTTATCCTATCTATTCTTGTCTCTTGTTTCTAAGTTATAGTTATGTTTTAGTATGTATTATTGGTAACCTTATGTGATCTGTGAGATTACAACACTACTATACATCAAATCATCTGGGCATCTAGCGCAACGAACATGAACATACATATATGTAATGCTGAAGCATGATACTTAAAACATCAAACATATTACGAGGCATACTCATTCATATACACAATAGAAGCAAAAAATATCAATCAATACTCATGCATATACAGATCAACATTTAGCATGTATATCATCATTCATCAACGGTAAGCATAATTGCAGACGCAAGTTAGGCAAGAATACTTATCTTAATAAGAACTTGTTCCGTAACCAGCTACATCGTTGCAACGTTCCACCCAACCATAGGCCCACGTGCTCCTCAATCTCTCAGCAACAATGCCACCCCTGAGCCGGGCATGATTCCACAAGGAATAAGGAACTAACAGGCTTACACATAGCCAAGGATAACAACACCACAAGGGTACACAGTTCAGCCAAGCCAACATAGTTGGGTTTATCACGTGAACAACAGATTATCCAAGCCAACAAAGTTGGGTTTATCAGGCCATCTAGGAGCTGGGAAAGTCTAAATGCTAAGCTGGTGAGCTCATTGAAGAGATACAGACACCAACACCAGAACCCGCCTAGCTTTTATAATACCCACACACACCCAACACAAGGAAATCAGTCCCTTCTCTGCAACGCAGTCCCTCAGACCTTGATCTCCCTTCCAGTGCTATTTAGGGGTTGTGGAGAAGAAACCCAGCTCAATAGCTCTATCTATGTGGTTCTCAACCCACCAGGTTTATCAAGCACCTCAGGACCTCATTCACCACTCCAATGCAGTCTAAGGACAAAACCACTACATGCAAGCAGCCAAACAACTGTTTAAGCTTTTACAGGGGAAAAACAGAATCGACCAGAATGTAGGAATTCTTAGCAATTATTCAAGTGATACCACCCCAAAAAGGGAAAACACAACCAAGTAAAACATGGGAAAATAGCAGCCCACAAATGACTATGAACCCACATCACCCGATCCTCAATGCAACCACTGGAGAAATTGCACAGGTAGAAAATGGGGAAAGAACAACTCCCAACTATGCATGATGGACAAAGATGCAACCCACAGAACTATTGTTGCCATTACAGCGATGATTCAGCGATGGAAAATAACAGAACCATTATGCAGTATGACAATGGTGGAAAAAGACACAAAACTCTGCATCAACAGAGGAAAGAATCGATTCGCAAGCCATCCAATCTGTGAGGCAGAGGAGAACTGAACATGTTTGTAGGCCAACAATCAGGTGAGGAAGAGGAGAACCGAACCACCCAACAACGAATTCTGGATTCTTTTAACTTAGTCCGCGTGAAGGTGAGTGAACAACCACGATCAGGATAGTGGATAGGCCAAAAGATGCGTTGTGGAGAGTGTGTGAGCGTAGTGGTAATTTTTCCAACAAAACACTGACCCCAATAACAATGGAATAACTAAGGTGGGTAAGCAAAAGAGAGTGGTGACACACGGATCTTCCCCCATGACTCAATGTTCAACATTCCCCTTTCTTATCCTTTGGAATCATGACCCTTCTCAATTTAGTTGTAGTGAACATAGCTGGTTGGGTTATTTAATTAAAATGCACATTTACATGATGTCACAATTTAATATATGCCGTATGTCCCGATATACCATCGGTGACCATTTCAATCTGAAACATAACATAACCAAATCGATGGTGGGGCTTTTTCCTTTAGCTCCTCACCATGATTCTTTACAATATATGTATCATGTATATTTAATGCAAATGGGGTTAAAAACGGGGTGTTATAGATTTGGTTATGCAAGTATGTTGAATACATTCTTCTTTGAGTGGATTCTACTCCTGATCCCAAGAGTGACCCTCCAATTCTCCCATCCTCGAGACTCACCAGATGGGGTGAGGTATTGGTGAGGAAGGGGGGTGGAGACACAAGAGATTCTTTTGATGATGACTTTGAAGCATGGTGGATTTGACAGGTTCCTACCATCGAGTAGTTTCCATATGCATGTTTAGATTTCCGTGGAGACCTTGAACTCATGTTTCCTCTTGGAGAAGCATGGGAAGACATTGGTATATTTGTTTTTTCAAATATTAATTTTTTATGATTTTTAGTTTGTAAATATGCATTCTTATGTATTTTTGTGAATATAGGCCTAATCATAATGCCTGATGCATATATTGGATCGGTGTATCCAAATGGGAATCCTATAGTGTTTGTATGACCGACAGAGGAAGGAAACGTTGACTCCATGCTTTTGACACTTAAGGGAAAAATGACTCGTTTGACTCATGATATTCCTACTATTCTGATGGGTAGGATTCCTATAGATATGCAGGAGAATGTAGCGGGAATTCCACTTGCATGGTTGAGATTGCTCTGAAAATTATCTAGATGTGTCATTTTTTACAAAGAGGTAGTGGTAGATGCAGTTGAGGCTCTGGCCTCTCCTTAGGAGTATTTACATCATGGGGTATTATGATACTAATTTTGTAATTTTATATGTACTATTGAATGGGTATATTGACTTGGACTCATTTTATATATTTTTGGATATATACACACACACACACACACACACACATGAGGGTTCATATCTACATGTGCTTGTTATATTTTTATCATTCAAGCTAGCATTATGATCTTAGGATCTTTAACTGAAAGAATAACATGCACAGTAATAAACACAAGAGACAAGAGAAACAAAGAATTTTCCTCGAGGAAACCATAAAGGAGAAAACCCCGCAACTTCCTTAGAGATAGAATTGCCACCAAAAGTAAAAACTGAAAACATAAAGATGATATCCCGACAGCAATAGTCTCTCTCTTGTCCCAAAAACTTCTCTCTCACTCATGTGCCCCAATGAGTGAATGTGAGTGTGAGAAATATAGAGGCTCACTCTCCATTTATATTCTTTCATTCACTTAAAATCCACTCCATCATGTCGGCCTCACTTAAAAATTACTTACTAGAGCCGACATCTCTAGGAGTGTATAATAACCCTAGTGCCCCACAACTTGTGGGGAATTTTCCCTCTGATCAACAAGGAGGGTTAAACTTGAATTAGATGGTGGGGGCTATTGCCACAACTTACAATAACTCACCTAGGGTTGACTTCTCTAGGATAGTCTAATAACCCTAGGGCCCCACAACTGAGGGGACTTTAACCCTTGAATAGGAGGGTTACCCACAATGACTTGACATGACTTGTTCACATTATAGAAACTCCTGATAGGAACATCAGGGCATTACATGACTCAAATACATTATATACACTTCCCAGAATAAACATCGGGGTACAATACATGAGAAATACAAGTGAATACATTTCAAAGTTACAATTACATCAACACTTCCTCTTAACTAGGAAGGTATTCTCTCGACACAATTTATCAACACAAGTCTTCTTCTCTATATCATCTGAATCATTGTCAAGTTCTCATCATCTTCATATTCAAGTCATCTTCATCTTCAAGTCATCTTCATATGGATTTGGATCATCACTCGATCTGGATCATCATCACTGGATCTATATCATCACTTGATCTAGAGCATCATCACTGGGTCTGGATCATCACTGGATCTAGATCATCATCACTGTATCTAGATCATCACTGGATCTAGATCATCATCACTGGATATGGATCATCACTGGATCTGGATCATCACTGGATCTGGATCATCATCACTGGATTCGGACCATCACTTGATCTAGATCATCACTACTGGATCATTGCTACTGGATCATCATCACAGGTGCTATCTCATGATTCTTCTCATCACAAGAATTTATACAGAGCCAGCCCTTTTTCATGCTGGTTTTAGGCCTAGACTCCATGTAGGTCTTCATTGATAGATCCAACCCTTTTTCATGCTAGATGCACATCTACAAAGCCAACCCTTTTTCATACTGTATTTATCATCACAGATCTAGTCCTTTTTCATACTAGATGTGGCATCTACACAGAGCCAGTCCTTTTTCATACTAGATGAGTCTTCACAGAGCTATTCCTTTTTCATACTAGATGTGGGATCTACACAAAGCCAATACTTTTTCATACTGGATGATTCTTCACAGAGCTAGTCCTTTTTCATACTAGATGTGGGATCTACATAGAGCTATTTTTTTTTCATACTAG
This sequence comes from Pseudotsuga menziesii, assembly GCA_001517045.1. Lineage (NCBI taxonomy): Eukaryota > Viridiplantae > Streptophyta > Pinopsida > Pinales > Pinaceae > Pseudotsuga > Pseudotsuga menziesii. The sequence goes on from LPNX010973719.1 coordinate 581,078, forward strand.
ATGTGTCTTCAAAGAGCCAACCCTTTTTCATGCTGGATGTGGGATCTACACAGAGCTAGTCCTTTTTCATACTAGATGTGTCTTCACACAGCCAGCCCTTTTTCATGCTGGATGTGGGATCTACACAGAGCTAGTCCTTTTTCATACTAGATGTGTCTTCACAGAGCCAACCCTTTTTCATGCTGGATGTGGGATCTACACAGAGCTAGTCCTTTTTCATACTAAATGTGTCTTCATAGAGCCAACCCTTTTTCATGCTAGATGTGGGATTTACAAAAAGATAGTCCTTTTTCATACTAGATTTGTCTTCATAGAGCCATCCCTTTTTCATGCTGGATGTGGGATCTACAAAGAGCTAGTCCTTTTTCATACTAGATGTGTCTTCACAGAGCCATCCCTTTTTCATGCTAGATGTGGCATCATCACATACATATAACAATGGAAGGAACCATTCCTCTCACCATGTCATAGCTCTTACATCTGACCATGGAAGGAACCAATCCTCTCACCATGTTAGAGAGGCACAACACTTATATCTAACCATGGAAGGAACCAATCCTCTCACCATGTCAAAAGGGCTCATGAAATCATCACTTCCCTTTGGAAGGAACCTCGATTTGGAGAACACCAAGCTTCTCCCTGAAGTACTCAAACTTCACTCTGGCCATTTCTAGCATAGAATCACATCAGGGCTGATTATATCCAAGGATAACCTATGAGATTTTCCAGGACTGATTACATCTAAGGACAACCTACAGGACCGTTTATGTCTGAGCAACCTACGAGCTTCACCAAGATTTATGCTCAGACAACCTATCTCACCAGCTATGCTAGAACTCCCTCTTTCGAGAGATCTTGATCTGGATCACAAACTGGAGCTTCACTGCTCCTCTCTACATCATACCAAAATGCAAGTTAGATCAATCAAATCAAATAGTATTTTTCAAAAGAAACATACTACCTCTCAAATCGCAAATGGAAACATCTTTTTCCTTGACTGTACTTAGTTCCATGTAGGAATCCATCCTATCAAAGCAAGATATCACACCTGATGTCATACTGAAGTAACACCTCAAAGTGCTCTTCCTATCAATGGCACTGCGTACCCAATACGAATCCACATAACCCTCCAGGTTAATCTTCTGATTCGCCTCATACTTGAGCCCATACTCAACTGTACCATTCAGGTACCTTAGAATATGCTTTGCAGCAATCAAGTGAACATGTCTCAATGTGTTCACAACAAAGCAAATATCTGGTCTCGTATTCATTAGGCACATCAAGGAGTAAATCATTTGACGATACATCATGGCATCAACCGAATTTGATGAAGCAACACTCAATAGCTTCAGGTTTGATTCCATAGGTGTGGTCATGGCCTTGCAGTCCATCATCCTGAACCTTTTCAAGATATCTATTACATACTTCCCTTGTCCTCATCTCCATGCCTAGAATGTAGTGCATCATTCCCAAGTCCTTTATCTTGAACTCAGTAGCAAGTCTTCTTCTTGCAAATTTAATGAGTTCCTCTTTCATGTTAGGAACAAGTCATTGACATATAACAGGAGCATCACTGGTCTTCCACCTTCAACCTTGAAGCAAAGGTTGGAATCCTCTTTACTCTCACTAAATCCTAGAGTCATCAGTAATTTGTTTATCCTATCGTACCATGTTGAACCTGAGGATATTCTATAGTCACTCCCTCTAAAGTAGAGGATCATACTCCCTCTGTCTTCCATACTCTATGCACTGAACCATTCTACACTGGAGTGACAAGTAGCTTCCTATGCTACTAATATTCTATGTATCCATCTAGTGTATAGACTTTCATCTTCAACCTTGTAGCAAAGGTTAAGATCATCATGTATGTGTTTCAACTCCCACTAGTTGCAAATGTCTCTTCATAGTCTATGCCTTCTTTTCATGAGAAGCCTTGTGCTACGAATCTTGCCTTGTACCCACGATGTTTCCATCTACTGTATGATGGAACTATGAACTTCCCTTCATGTATCGACACTACATCCTAGACATCATTCTTCTTGAACTGGTCTTCCCTTTCTTCTTGGTTACTTCTTCATGGTTGGAAGGTTCTGCATCAATGATGTCACTGCATTCATCTTATTATTCTTCATCTTGACCGTCGTCCCTTGTTCTTCAGAACAAGTCTCATCCTTGTTTGCTTGTAGGCGATTATGTATGTGATCTTTCCTACAAGTCAAATGCATTTGTATGGTTAGAAAACATTTCATAAGGAATATTCATAATGGAAAATTCTTATGCATAAATATATGATCATGTAACTATTTTTGCCAATACAATATCATCCATATCTCACGAAAACTTTCTAGATGCCTTCCATCTCTACCAGGACAACATTGAGATTGTGCACTAATCCAATATGTCAGCAAAGAGGTTTCAT
>LPNX010973719.1:589853-613065 GCA_001517045.1 Pseudotsuga menziesii
TAATCTTGCGGTCTTAGAGTATAAAATTTGATAATACAATAGGGTAGATATAAGATTGTATAGTTTAAAATCGATGTTGATGGTTATTGTGCTAGCCAGGCATAGGAAAAAATTGAGACATCATGTAAATATGCAATTAAAAAAAAAAATACCCACAACTAGCTATGTCGCTGCAATGTTCCACCCAACTAGGTATGAGGTTAATAACAGTTCGACCTAATGAACTCGCATACACATAGGTATGTTCTATACTCTGTGAAGCATTGGCTTTTGTATGCAAAATTTTATGTTTATTTTGTGTGTACATAAATATAAATGCTTACATAAATGCATGAAGAATGGAGTTGTACCTAAAGATAAATAATATGATTTTTTTTTCTTTTTACCTCCCAATATGTAAGGGTTAAATGTGGTGACAACTAGTTAATTTTATAACATGTAATTGGAACGGACGTTGTAATAATACTTAACTAAGTTGTAGTTGAAACCTATACTAGATATGAAGAAGACATAATAAGCATGTTCCTGATATTAGTAAGATGTCGATATCTGCATGGGGTGATATGTAAAATGTTTAGAATCTTTAGATAATGATTAATATGTTTATCTTCTTGTATGTGGAAGAGGAAAAAGTATGGTTACAAGAAAACATGTATGCATTGAAGCATTGCTTGATTGCACTACCCAAAAAAAAAAAATTGTTAAGGGAGTGCAACCAAATTTAAAAGTTGCCCAGGATCGGCAGAAACGCTACACGGATTTAAAACGAACTCCAAGGGAGTTCAACATTTGGTGATCACATATATCTAAAGGTAAAGTTGAAGAAGAGTTCCTTGAGTTTGGGAAGGTGTTCCAAATCGGCGACGAGGTATTGTGGATCTTTTTGAAGTGTTAGCTAAGATAGAGCTGGTATCTTATCAACTTGCACTTTCACCTAATATAAAAGTACACGATGTATTTCATGTTTCATTGTTAAATATATATATATATACATGATACTACTCATAATTGACTGGGATGTGATTCAGGTAGAACCCGAGGGTGAGTTCTAGACCGAACCTTTCCGCATTCTAGACAGGAAGGAATGTATGCTTTGGAATCGAGCCATCGTTCAAATAGAAGTGCAATGGAAGCACTTCAGCCCTGAAGAGGCAACTTGGGAAATGGAGGATAAAATGCGGGAAGCATATCCCTCCATGTTCCAGAATGAGCAAGGGAGCTCAGAATAAAAAAGAACACCGAGGACGGTGTTAAAAATAAGGGGGGGAGAAATGTAATACCCCCATGACATTACTTTTATTTTTCATGTTTTGAAAAATTATTATTTTTATTATGTAATGAGTTATAAAACTCAAAGACTGAAATTAGATTTGCACAAACAAACGTTTTATTTATTTATTAATAAAGAAAATGACACTTGGAGAACTCAACTACATGAGGGGACACCAACCATGGCACCAAAGAACATGTGTAAGCAAGCTAGACTGATTGATACCAATCAAATCCAATCCAAAACTCAACAACTAGACAAGATCCTAAATCATAGGGATTTAGAGATCTGATTGGAGATTTGATTGGGATGGCATAAGACCTGGGCAAAAGCTATATATATGAGTGCACTGGAATAGCACGGGACACCGTGTTGTGCATGGAGAAACTTTGTTGTGAATGCATGTGTTGAGTTTTTCTCCCGTTTCATAAGTCCATCGCTTAGCTTGTTACGGACTCTGAGAGAGAGTGCCGCGTGGAAGATTTCTTGTTGTAGCTTGTTACAGACTCTGAGAATTGAGTGCCGCGTGGAAGTTACTCGCTGTTCTGGTGCATGGTTGGTGATCCAGCTCGGGGGTGGAGCGGAGCAAACTGTTGAGTTGCTGCCTCCTATGGTTGGGAGGAGTTGATTCTCCAAGTGTGTTTCCCCTGGATTCAAGTAAGTAGATCCGATTTAGTTTCTCATATATATTTCGGCTTGAATTATGGTTATTTGCATGATCAATAAAATATCTCAACAATCGAAACAAACCCTTTGTTTGTGTTTCTTTTGATTACTTAAAATCTTTCCTGATGTATTGTTTATGCTGGGGATGTTACATCTGCATTCTGGATCTTCACATTCTTCAACTGGTTTCTCAAAGTAATATTCTGATTTATGTTCTTCCCTTCAAATATCTTGGTCAAGGAACCAAACATATCCTTCAGTGTCTTTAGGGAAGAAACTTGTGGTATAAGGTGATCCGTGATTGAATCAACACTGATCTTCTTGGTCTTGACCAAGTTCTTATTGTATAAGGCTTTTAGACTCATCTCCCTCTGGAACTAGAACCTCTCTACTTGTGTAGGTGTCCAATTCATTTTCTTTAGAGAGATCATATAATTCCATTCTTGGAGGTTGTCAAATTCATCAAGCTTATCATCAATCTGATGTGATAGATCACTTTGAAATGAGAACCTTTAAATGAAACTAGCAAAAGATTAGATCTTACCGATTTTAGGTGTTTGTCCTAGTTTCAGAGCTGGTTGTTCTAGGGTTTGTCAGAGAAACCCTAATTTTCAAAACTTGGGATATTTTAGATCTAATTGGATAGAAAGATATATCTCTTCAAGGAAAGTTGTCCAATGTACTCCTTTTCCAAAAATAGTGGAGGGAAGCTCCCCGAATAGGAAGCCCTAGTTTTCCAATTTCTTATGCAGAAATTCCTGATATTACTTCTATGGTATCTACAAAATTAATGCTCCTCTAAGTTTGAAACTTCGTACTGAGGTAGCCTCACTTGTCCCTATTTCAACACCATAGTTTTCATTAGAATTGGTTTCACCAATTGGGACTTATGATCATTTTCCCAAGAAGACTTGTTACAGGACTGTTCTTAACAGTGAAGTTGTATGGACTTCCACATGTCACTGTTTCATCTTCTGGGTATGAAATTCAGACCACATAAATTAAACTCCATGGCCTTTATGGAACATCTTTAGAAATTTAATTTGGACCTTTTTATCCCGAGATACGGCAATTCTCCCCAGGTGTCCTTTTTAGGGATGAATCCTGGAAGAGGCTAGAACCCTAAATTGGAGGGATCATATCTCCTAGAATATAGTGAATATGAGGCTGAATTTTGGACACAGTATAAATCAGGATTGTATATTCTACCTTTGAGTGTTTCATCTCCTGATCCTGCTCCAATCCTGATATATAGCGAATATACCAAAAGTTATCAGTTTTAGTATTTTAGGGTTTTCCCAGCTCATGGTCAAACTAGGGTTTGAATTTCCCAGAGTTTCACCCAACCAAAAATCTTGACCCAGGTCTCTAAACTTAGATTTTGATGAGGAGAGAAATCCTATGCCAGGCTCACTCAAAAATTCTTCTTCTATAAGAAGCACTAATTTCCTGCATCAAAAACTGAAAATGTCTGGAATTGAATTCCACTTCGACAGAATGATGTGCCCTTCAATGGAGAGTTATCCTAGCATAATTTTACTGATGGATTGTGGAGAGAGAAAAAAAAAGTAAGAATCCCTATATTCTACAGCTGCACAATGTCTTCTTCTCAAGTTAGCTCTGATACCATGTTAGATTTTTATCATTCAAGCTAGCATTACGATATTAGGATCTTTAACTGAGAAAATAACATGCACAACAATAAACACAAGAGACAAGAGACACAAATATATTTCCTCGGGGAAACCATAAAGGAGAAAACCCCGTAAATTCCTCATAGATAGAATCAGCACCAAATTAAAACCCAAAAAAATAAAGATGATCTCCCGACAACAGTAGTCTCTCTCCTATCCTAGCAACTTCTCTCTCACTCATGCACCCCAATGAGTGAGTGTGTGTGTGATAAATAGAGAGGCTCACTCTCTATTTATATTCTTTCATTCACTTAAAATCCACTCCATCATGTTGGCCTCACTTAACAGTTACTTACTAGAGCCGACATCTCTAGGAGTGTCTAATAACCCTAGTGCCCCACAACTTGTGGGGACTTTTCCCTCTGATCAACAAGGAGGGTTGACCTTGAATTAGATGGTGGGAGCTATTGCCCCGACCTAAAATAACTCACCTAGGGTCTACTTCTCTAGGATATTCTAATAACCCTAGGGCCCCACAACTGCAGGGACTTTAACCCTTGAACAATAGGAGGGTTACCCACAATGACTTGACATGACTTGTTCACATTATAGAAACTCTTGATAGGAACATCGAGGCATTACATGACTCAAATACATTACAGACACTTCCCAGAATAAAAATCGGGGTACAATACATAAGAAATACAAGTGAATACATTCTGAAGTTACAATTATATCAACAGTGCTTTTGATGTATGCTTGGTTATTTTTATAGTGTATGATGCAAATTCCAGTCAATGAAATAATTTGCATATGCATCAGTTAAAGTGTTGAAATATGATTATATGTAATATAATCAAATTGTCTTTCAAGTAATCTAATTAAAAAAAACTGACGAAATAAAGAAGGATCCCTCACCCAGTAATCACAATTAATTTTAGATACAACTAACTAAGTGTCAATTCTAACTTCGATACTTGAAATGCCGTGGGAAACAACATTTCATAGAAACTCAATGACAACACTATATTCATCCATGTTATTAGTAGTGGGTCTTAAACAAGAACCTCCTGAAGCAACTAGCTAACCTACGGGCGAATATATAACCCAAGCAGTTGAAGCAAGATTATGAGTGTGATAGATAGCACTGTAAATGAATCTTATGAAGCACTCGGTGAACATATGAAACAAAACCATACTTGTATAATAAACACAAAGAAGGATAAAACTTCACAACACAATACGAATGTATACAAGAAAAATCATATCGCTTGAGCGTAGTACTTGTTCAAGTAGATCCCATTTCTAGGATCTGGCATATTGTTTCCATCATAACCCACTAGTTAATAGGCACTTTTTTCAAAAATTTAGACACTTTATAGGGTCTGAGCCACATCGATTTAAACTTTCTTGGACCCAAAGGTTCTTTGTCTTGGTCATAGACTAATACAAGGTCACCTTCGAAGAAAACCCTAGGTTTAACAGACTTATCATACTGACTCTTCACATGTTTATTATGTGCTTCATTTGTTATGAGTGCATATCTGTTGTTTTCAACTTAGTGTTCCAAATGCAAAAAATATTCTTCTAAAATGGAAGTCTTGGGTAAAGGTTGTATAGCTAGTTTTTATTAAAATATTGTAACTTCGAAGGATATTCTAATTATACTAATTGTATTCCTCCTTCGAGAGTTGTCACTGATGTAATTGGTCATGTAATATTCATTAAAAGAATAAATGTAAACCTACGGATGTAAGTTGGGTCAATAGTACCCTTGAGTCATTATAATAAATATTATTTTGGTGTCCTACTATTCAAGTTGACCCTGTCAGTTAGACAAGTCATCCTAGTTAGGTTTTAGGACCAGTCAAGAGTCAAATATGAATATGGAGGAACCTTATTCATTCGTACTTACCTCACTCAAGCAAGTTTTCAAGAGAGAGAAGAAGAAGTGCACCAAAAATAGGACAGAAGCAGTTGTTTTGGGTTTTACATTGTTTTGGTTGAGTTCTATACTGAGGAAGTTTTGTTGGGTTTTCTCCCCTACGCGGGTTTCCTAGGATAAATATTTTTTTCTCTTGTGTGACTCTACTTGTTGTTCATTGAGTGATCCTACCATGTTAAATTGTTTTAGAATATCATCTAAGTAGTAAGAAAACTAGGCATGGTATTAGAACCACCTTGAAATGAGACATTATACAACTATTGTTTATTGTTTTGAAAAATTTCCTTGATAGATAAACTAGAAAAGAAGTTAAAATCAACTCACCCTTGAAGGGAGCATCTTTTTGTGAAGACAAAACTAAATTCTTAGAAGTTTCATTTTTGGGCCCGACACTACTATCGGGAAGAACTAGGGTTTCAACGTTTTTGAGGTTACATCATCAATCTCAGAAAAATGAAGATACAATATATCTCTCCTTGGGAAGGAACACATTCTCCAACACTCAACCCTATAAGTGATTGCAACTAAAAATTAGGGTTTTACCATCAAACCCTAGGTCATCCCGAAGAAGGTCAACCATGAGAAATTTTCTCCAAGTAAGTATTCTATCCTATTTCCATTTGAGTTTTTGTTTTTGTTAAAGATGTCAAATAATACCAAGCTAGATGAGAAGCATGAGGGTGTTGAAAACTTCAGAGCATGGAAGTACCGAATCATGCTCAACCTAGAAGAGAATGATCTATAAGGATTCAAAAAGGAGGAAGTTGTAGAACCTGAAGCAGATGAAGCTAAGGCCAAGCACAAGAAAAATATGATCAAGGCTAAAAGACTCATAGTCTAATCCATCAAAGATAACTTGATCTCTCAAGTATATTCAAGGAGAACACCAAAGCAAATGTTTGATGGCCTATCCAATCTATTTGAAGGAAGGAACATTGTTGGTTTTTTCCCTCTCTAAGTCCCTGGACCTAGGTTCAGCCCCTTATTCTCAGCACAAGAAAGCTTGAGATATCAGCTCACTAGAGAATAGTTCAGCTGATAGCACCTGTGACACAGATGTTGTCTCACCCGAGATATATTTGTTTTATGGGTAACTTCCAGAACCACATTTCATAGTTGTGTGGGAGGGTGTTTTAATACCTTGGCTATATGCCAAGGATTCCAATAAAGAACAGGGAGGTGGATTACTTGTATGCACAGTACTTCAACAATAAGTTGTGATCCAACCCTTCTTTATGCAACTTAAGTAAATAAAAAATGAACATACAAAATAATTATATTCATTTATATAACGTAGTCATACTACATTTATCCATTTGTAAACACAATAATCAACCAGTCATTCAACACAATATTCATGCATATATCTAAGCTACTTCAACATTCAAACATATACACAACATATAATGTGGAAACCCATCCGGGAGAAAACCATAAGGTGCTCTTCAGCTGGAATGAGGAAATAGATGCACCTTTTTTCATTGCACAAAGCTGCATAAGTTGTTCAAGATATTCTCTTCTATATTTATAGAATTTTTCTCCCTCTAATTCTCTTCCACCTCTACTCCTACTAGTGATCTGCACACATCCTAGATCGACTCAACCTTATCTATTTCTTTGCACAGTCAACTACAAAACCTCTACTCCGATGCACTCAGCGATACAAAGTCATTAACCAGAACGACTACCTCAAGTCTAGGTCAAGTGTCTTACCAATATTCTAGAGATTACTTAGATGCTATATCAGCCAACCCATCTACAACTCGGGTTCCTTATTTTATAGCTCCATTACAGACTCGATATAGCTCCCATACATTATTTTTATAGACTCAATACGAACTCGATAAAAAACTCTAACAGACTCATTATAGACTCCTCTTTTGTCACTATCTCATCCTAGTTACTATATCCAACCAACAGGTTGTCTTTCCTATTCTAGCAACACATAATGAGAGGCACTATCGACCTGACTTACAAATATGACTTCATGCATGTGGTTTTTGCCGGCTCCAGCCAAGCTCATACCCACAATCATTAAGGACTGTCACTTTCTTAGCGTTATGCCTTAATGTCGTTTTCTATCCATTACACTATTTGCACACCTACTTCTACCAATATTCGGCTATAACATCTCGTATCACATTTTTTCCTTCTGTCATGGCTTACTCATATAGTGTAGCTTCCTCTTCCAGTGCCTTCTCTTTATCCTCTTCTTCTCTTTCACTTCTTTTGTCGCAACATCCTTCCACTTTCCCTTTATGTTTCTTCCTCAGTCATAGCTCCTTCCTCTTATCCTTTATGTTCTTCTCCATAATTAGGAAGAATTATAAATGAATTCTTTCCTACTATCCCTAGTCCCAATAGGCCCCCAACACTCACTTGTGGCTCATCTCAATCCATGCGAACTATTGCTCCATGGATTGACTTGTGTTTATTTTATTACAAAAATCCTCCATTATTTTCACCAGTTTATCTGTCTCCTCATGCACTTATTCCTGTGTTTTCTGCATGTGCTCCACCAGGTCACAACTAGCATGTTCTGACATGAATCTTTCTACAAGTTCCACTACTTCGTGAACCTTCTGATGTACATGCTTGTTGACGCCCCTGGTTTGTAGGTTGCTGGATAAAACTACAAGGAAATCAACAGAAGGAAAAAATCCAACCAGAAAGGTTTCAAATCAATCCCATGCAGAGATGATCATATCCCCGAGTTGTTTGGGATGACTAATTCCTATGGATACAAGGCCTCCAATAGCACAAGGCCCTTGTCAGATCAACTAGATATGTTCTTAATACAAGTATGGGAATATTCAAAGTAACCGAATTCCTAAACTAACTGCTTAATAAAACTTAAACAGGGTGAAAAGTGGACTTAAATTTGGACAATTGTAAAACATTAAAGGAAAAAGGACTTAATTACCAAACGTACAAACATGGCAATTAAGATCAATTCCTTTAACCATTGTTCAAATAAATATTACACAAAACATTGCAAAGGTTTATCTAAAGGTTATAAATATACAATGTATCCAAGAGGAAATACTAATTGACAAATTAGTACCAGAGATTATTAACTCATGATTAGATGTAAAATAGATCACATAGATCAAGAAAAAACATTTGTTCAACATACATCCAACACATCAATTGTGTAATGAAAAATCAATACATGGATTGACACATTAATAGATACAACCAATAATTAGCATGCCATAAAAATGGAAGAATGACTGGAATTCATTAAAAATAGCATGAAATAACTGCGATTTTATTAACTTGTAAGAAATTACAAAGTACCAAAATCACAAACTTTCCTGTAATGCAACTTGTTAGTTTGTTCTTTAGTGTGCTTGTAGGCTCAATCTCCAAAATATTTCCCCTTTCTACTTGGGAAATATTTCCCTTTAAATAATATTACAAATTTTACAAAAAGGAAAATTCCCAAGATGTGGGATTACAAAATATAACAGTTCAAGATTTGCCAAGGGTGGAACGCCACTTGGCATCTAAGTCCATTAAATAATCAACATCCTGATACTCCACATGTTCTAGGTGTACTTCCTCTCTTAATATCTGGGAGGTGATCTCCCTCTTATTAACTTTATTCCAATGTGCAAGGTACACATGTATCCTTATCATTGCAGCATTAGGTATCTCAATCCACCTCAATATCTCCTGCAAAGTGAGCTGGCTCACTTCATAAATGTGTTCCTTAGTTGTAGAAAAACGTTGTTTCATATCCTCTAATTTAATCTTGGGATACGGTGCCAAGCAATTGGATCTAACAGATCCAAATCCAGAAGATCAAGCAAAACCTCAAAAACCGACCATCTACGTTTGCATGCTTCTTGTCCATATTTGATGATGGATTCCACTGCATCGCAAATTCCTTCCCAGGTCTTGTCTATAACTTTGGTTTTCTTGGCCAAAGTTTTTCCATTACTAGAAAGTCCCGTGGTCTGTCTCTATTGTGTTTTTCCAATACAGTACATCTTCAAATGCTTTGGTCATTGCTATTCTTAGAGCATGATTATTTTGGAGGATATCAGCTTGTCATTCAAATGAATTAAACAATTCCTTCATTTCATTGAAACCTATATAAAAGCTGGAAATGGACGGACGAAATTGATCATGAACCCTGCAAGCTAAGTGCTTAAATTATTCAGCTGTTAATCTGGAAAAAGATGAAGTGGTTGAAGCTAGCTGTGATTCCTTGAGCTATTGCTCAAGGATAGAAATATAATTATCTTGTTGGTCATTGAGCAATTCTAACTTCTCAAGATGATGCTTGAGATAGTCCTTCTCCTTTTGCAATTGTGTGAGTCTTTCTTCATGCTCTTGTTTGAGGATTCATATTTCTTATTCACGGTGTTCCTCAGTTGCCACCAAGTCTTGTTTGGTTTTCTGCAGTTCTTTCTCCTTATTCAATAGATCCTTATTCAGTTGTGAAACTAAATCATAATTTGCACCTACAAAATCCCCTATGGAAGTTGTTATGTCTAAGGCCCCTTGTTTAATGTCCAGGGTATCTTCCAAATACATTGATTTAGGGAAGGAACCTATTTAATTGTGCCTTCCCTTGTCCTCTTTGTTCCTTTCTTCATTATTTCCTTGTCCCTTTTGCTCCAAAAGTATTTACCAAAGGTGACCACAACATGCTTTCCAAAATCAGCCATCTCTTTATAAGCTGAGAGGGTTTTTGGTTAGGGGGTGACTAAGGGATTAATTTGTGATAGGGAAACTGGGATTTCCACACTAATGGGTGAAATAATCATGGGGGAAGTAGGAAATATAGATACAAGGGATGAAGAAGAAGTGAGGATAGGGGTATCGATTTGGAGAGAAAGAAATGTAGAAATGGAGGGGATTTCTACTTGGGAAAAATGAATAGGTGAAGATGTAGGGGTGGTGTGGGATGTATGGGAGGTCAATGAAATAGGTGGTGAAGAAGGAGGAGTGGGTTTGGGAATTTTTTCCAATACTAATGGATTTCTAGTGGTATCCTCAAAAATTGGTTTTAAATTTAACTCAGAAATCAAAGGTTGAGGAAATAAAGAATTAAAATACCTTCAGACAACTGTGGATCATGAATTGTAGATGTCATGGGGGTGAGAGTATTGATAGGGCATGTGGTAGGCCTAGATTATTCTTCTAGGTCACTATGTATTTCATGTACTTCAATCTTAGGCTGGGGTGGAAGTTCTACCTGTTGGACCGGAGGGATCCACAAAGGCACTTGTTCTTGAAGAGAAAGTGGAGCTATTTGTGTCATCTATTCTTCTCTGGGAACTTGATGAGGTATGCGATATATTTGAGCAACTAGTGCTTTAGGCACCTCTTCTTATTGGAGAACAAGTTGATTTCTCTATTTATTGGGCTATGGTTCATCCTCTTATGTCTGTGTCTAGAGTTGAGAACTGAGCTTGAACAAATTCTGCTTAAATTCTACCCATTTGTGTATAGCTTCCAACATTTGTGAAGAGTGAGTGCTCACAAGGGATTCCATGATAGATTTTCCTTTATATTTGGACTGAGAATTTGAGGAAGAGGAATAACTTCCTACTGCCTGCTCTCTTGTTTATTTCTCTATATTTTTCCCTTGAACCTTTTCTTCTGCTGTCGGCTTTAGTTTCCTAAAGTGGATGGTAGATTCCTTTAGTTCCTTATAATATTTGAAGACATGAGCCTTCACATCTGGCTCAATCATCTTACTTAATACTTCCTGAAATTCAACAACTCCTCTATAAATGGAGTCATCAGGTAGGTCTTGATGTGTGTATTGAAACTTATCCCATTCATGAGCAAAGAGACTAGCAAGATAAGGCTTAGGATCATGCATTCTTCTGGGGGATTCTCCCAGGTTCATAGTTGAAATATATTTACCCAACACAGTTGCATGGGTAGAATTTTGGAGTACAAGAGAATCCAAAGTCAGTGGAAACTTAGGCCAACTCTTCCTTTTTTGCTTTCCCAATTTGGGGAAAGCGCCATCAAAGAACCATCTAAAAGGTGATTTCTTATAACACCATGTGGTCTAGAACTATATTGGAAACAAATTTACTATATTTCTGCCCCAAATCCAAATGTAGGAGAAATATTCTCCAACATACCAATCTCCATGCAATGCAACCAATGCTCTGGTTCTTTCTAAAAATGACAGAGAGTTAGCCTTGAATATTTTGTGATACATAGGCCCTAATAAAAGGTCACAAATCTCATAAACCTGGGGAACAAATTTTTCCTCATACATATTCGAACAATTAATATGCACCGGTGGGGATTTATTCTTCCAATTACAACCTAAGGTGGGAAATGCAGAGGTCGCATAGAAAATGTCCATTACATAACCTGACATGAAAAATGTTGGGTTTATATTTGTCGCAGTCTTCTAATACTTTTCAATTACCTCCTTCAAATTCATAGATAGAATCTGTTCCCATTGAAGGACTCACCTGTAAGTATAATATGGTGGGCTTATAGAACCCATTTGTCCTTAAACAATGAACAATTGGCTGACCCATACAAACAACAGAACATGGCTGCAAGAAATGAATATGGTTCCCTAAACCAAGAAATAGGGTAAGCATTACCAGGTTGAGGAGTAAACAAAGTTGGATTATCATCCAATATTTCGCTACGTCTTCATAATTGTAGCGGGAAATGGCTTCATCTAGAAACTTGTGACTCAAGCATGAGTTGCTTAGGAGGTCCAAGGGAATAAGCCTTGGAAAAATTGTTAGGGTTGAAAGAAACTAGAAATGTACCAATATGGTCATTAAACATGTGGTCATTAGGGTCAATGTGATCCAATTCCCACTTGATCGAGTCTGTGTAAGGAATAAAGGGAGGCCTTGAAGCAATAAGATGAAGCTATGAACTTTGAATCCTAACATAGGAAATTTCGTCATGGGGGACTATCAAGAATTCATTATTGTCGAAAATAGAGTAAATTCTTAACCATTCAAGATGCAAGGTTTACGAGACATGCCCATTGGTATTCGTGAATATTCCAGCATTGGGGTCTTTACTCTGCTGCTCCTGCAGAGCAATTTTTGACCTTGTGCTTTTGGGTGTAGCAGACACTATTTCTGTTTGAAATTTAGGAATCATGGTCAAAACCTTACTATAGTTCAAAAATAACAGAATAAATAGTCGTGTAGGGTAAAAATTTATGGTAGGAATCTTTGCAAACCAGGGAAGTTGTGAGCTCGAGCGATAAAAATTCCCAGTAAAAATATCCAAGTGCAGTAAAAATGCAAGTGAAAATGGTAAACAATACATAAATTTGAACATGATAAATATCCCAAACCTCAATGCCAAAACAGATCTAAGCCATAGATCTAGCATGAACAAACGACTGATATAAAGGAGGGAAACTAAAAATGCGGAAATAAAAGTTGAAAAAGTTTGGATTTTGGTGTTCCTGGATTCTGCATAGTGGAAAGCGGAAGTTGGAAAGGAAAATTATTAAATGAGACAAATTACTGAATTTTGGATTTCGATATTCCACATAGCGGAAAGTAGAAGTCGGAAAAACATTTATTTGATCAAGAAATTTATTAAAGTTCCACGTTCCACATTCCGCAATGGTGGAAAGCGAAAAGCAGAAAAATAAGAAAACAAGAATGTGTGAAATATGCTTCTTCGGCTTCCGCAACACGCTTTCAGTGGAAGCGGAAAGTCGAAAACAAACATAACAATTTTATTGCAAATAAAATATTTCTGATTTCTGCATTTCGCATAGCGGAAAGAGGAAGTAGGAAAATAAAAATTTTATTTAAACAAAATATGACACTTCTGCGATCCTGCTTAGCGAAAAGAAGAATTCGCAAAAATGATTTCCCGAAACCCCCCCCCCCCCAAAAAAAAAAAAGGATTTTTGTGATCTTCCTTAGCGGAAAGCAAAAATATAAGGAAATAATACTTTTAAAGGAAAAGGTGCTTCAAAAATCCACAAAGCCCAAAAAAATGAGGCAAAAAAGGAAATTTTATTAAGTCCAAACATGATACTTATAGTTTAAGGATCCCCATAGGAAGATCATGGCTTCAAAAGCTAATTAAAAATTTGATGGGGGCTCCCATTTTAATGAATCAAAATGGGATCTGTTGTAGCCAACAACAAATGATGACTCGCTGGGAGAAGCAGTTGTCTATGTACACTTTTACATAATATTTCAATGAAGATATGTTAGTATAAAATATATTGAGTTCATAATCAAACAGTAAAATCCATAAGAATACAACCAAATCTAGTAGGGAAAAATATACAATTGACATCTTGCAAATCCATAATCATTGATAATGACACTCAACAAATGGAAAATCCTCAAAAGAACTGAAGTACTCATGGAAGCAGGATGTCAATGATGAGGGCATTTTTGGATGAGCTTCCGATATAAACCTTGAATCTATGTCATGATATTCAAACCATTAATCACCTTGAAAATGGTTTTTATTATGAATATATACAACAATCCTTATTTTCTTTTCTCTTCATCCTTTTCATTTTTCATTTTTTATTTTTTTATTGTTTTATTATATAACAACTTAGTTGTAACAAGACCACTTCCTTGGTAAGGAACAATGCCACACACAGGTATTACTTAGAAACTAAACAAGCTAGCTCTATTAGGAGACTCCTTTCCTTTTGAATTTTACACCAAAAGCAATTACCATGTCTTGGTAACCACTTGTTAGTAATTTCAGTCCAAATAAGGTCCATGAACATGGTCAGGATGGCTTGTGATAAGACCCCATGTCCTTGAAAACAACAAGCTATATTTTACATCATCAACGAATAGTTTACAAATGCAAACTGCAAGTCATTACCCTGGATTGGGAACTAGGTGACTATAATGTCAATCACTGAACATGTCTATGAACATGATAGACTAGCTTGCGATAAGACCCCCTATCTTGCAGCTTACACTTATCTGAGGTATTTTATTAATTACAAGGTGATCAAGGTGAGACTAGAAGAGACCATAGGTTAAAGAAGATATTATATATGTGCTACCAAAAATCACCGAAACATCTTGCAAGAATATGAAAGTAGCCCTAAAAACTTAGTCATCATCATGAGCGTGGGTAAAAAATAGTGATCATTGGGAATGAATATTCATTGTAAAGAGGTCAACATAGATCCTGAATTGCCTTCTCATAAAAAATATTGATCTGGGTATAAACCAAGTAGAAATTTTCGACATTTCCAAATTGAAATTCTTAGTGTAAAGGTTCTAGGGATACACCACTTTGACAAAAACCACTAGCTAATGTAAGAAGACAATGTTTTGTAAAGAAAAGAAAAGAAAACAATCAAACAAAACCAAAAAACAAAGAAAACCAATCAAAACCACACCTTATGTATAGGTAAGTGAAACTTACCTCAAGAAAAGTACTTCTTGAGGAGCTGGACATTTGTTGGATAGGCCTCAGTAAGACCCTCCAACGTTTGCAAGCGGAAAGTACCAGGGATGAGCTCTTTTGTAACAGTGAATGACCCTAACTAGAGACACTAAAATTTTGTATAGTCTCATTTGTCCTTGTGGGGTTTGTCCCACTTGAGTTCTAGATCCCCAATCTAAAACTCACGACTGGTGGAAGACTTATCATCGAACCATATTTTCACCAATTGTTGGTGATGATATAGCTTGTTCCTAGACTTTTCCCTCTCCTCTTCTAATTTGAGAAGAGTATCGATTTAGACTTGCAGAGGGGAGGATTCAACATCTTGTGAACAATATTGAGCAATTTGTAATGGTGGGAGGAGAAGGTTCGGTGGTAAGACATATTATTTACAGTAAACCAAGAAGTAGGGAGGATTTCCAATGGAAACTTTAGGAGCAATCATATCTTCCCATAAAGCATTCAAAAACTTTGTATGCCAATATATGTGGTTGTCAGCCACTGTCTTCATCAAAATATTGATCAAATTTGTATTTGAGGATTCTGCCAACCCATTACCCTATGGGTAGTAATTAGCAGAATACTTTACTTTTATCCCTTTTTCAAGGGCATATTGAGTAAGATCAATTGAGTTAAAGTAAGAGGAATTGTTAAAGACCAAAGAATCAGGTGCTCCAAACTTGGTAAGGATGTTAATCTCCAAAAGGATATGATTGAGTTGGTGTTAGAAATCTTTAAAGGGTTTGCTTCTACCCAACGTGTGAAATAATTCATTGCAGTCAGAATGTACTTATGTTGCAACACAGAAGGAGGAGTAATTGGACCAAAAAAATATAGTCCCCATTGTTGAAATGGATAATGGATAGTAACAGGTTGAAGGGGAAAGGCTGGCTTCTTCAATTTTCGAGCACATCTTTGGCAAGGCTCACATTTACTAACAAAATTATAAGCATCTTTAAACAACGTGGGCCAATGATAACCTACTCTTAACACCTTGTGAGCTATAGTTTCTCCTGATAAGTGTCCACCTGTAGGATCTGCATGCATATCAAGTAAAATTTTATCAGCTTCTTGCTTTTCAAGGTACCTGAGAAAGACACCATCATAATTCTTGCGAAACAACACATTATCAATAAACTGATAAGGTGCTACTTTAAGTCTCAAATTCCTACACTTTTTGAAGTCGAGGTTTGGAGGGGCATACCCATGAGTAAGGTAAAATGCAATGTCATCATACCATTCTGATGACGGAGTAGAAATAACATCAATAGTGTCAGTTGACATATCTTCTTCATGAATGCATTTTCGTTCCTACTCTGGAACATTCAATTGGGCCTCCAATAAACATAAACCCTTCCCTTTTACCCTCTTGGCAGATTTTATTTCCAATTCGTACTCTTGGATTGCAGTCATCCAGTGAGCTCTTTTCTCTCCCAAATCTTTTTGAATCTACACGTTTCTTATAGCTGCGTATGGGACTATCACCTTTGTCTTTGATTTCAACATATAGGGCCTGAAATGTTTCACATATTTGTACACAGTATAAGCTTATTTATATACTTGTGTATAATTTAATTCGGATCCTTTGAATGTATATCTCATGAAATACATTGGGATTTCTGCGTCCTCATCATTTTTATGCGTAAGCATGGAAGCATAAGAAACATCAATAGAAAAAGTGTATAAAATAAAATCTTTGGAAAAATCGGGAGGCGTTAATGCATGAGCCTCCATTATAGCCTTCTTAATATTCTTGAATGCATATTTCTGAATGTCAGAATACTTGAATACAACATCTTTCTTGAACATATCCTGAGTGGTCTGACAATCTGTGCAAAGTCGAGAACAAATATCCTAACAAAATTAATCTTTCCAAGGAAAGATTGCATAGCCTTATTTGAACCAGGGAGATCGATTTTTGTAATTGCTTCAACTCTCTCTGGGTCAATTATTATTCTGTCCTTAGAAACAATAAATCCTAGAATGTTACCTTCTGTGACTGCAAAGATTAATTTCTTTGGGTTCAAGGAGATGTACTTCCTGCATTTATCGAAAGCTTTCTTTAAAGCTAAAAAGTGATCATGTAGTTTTTTGTAAAAATAGTAATATCATCTAAATACACAATGACAAAATTTTGTAACAACCCTCTGAAATCTATATCCATATCCCTCTGAAAGGTTGCACCTACGTTAATCAACCCAAAAGGAATTCTCTTGTAGGAAAAGGTGCCCCAGGGTGTTCTAAAATAAGTTTTCAATTGGTCAGATTTTGTAACCAGAACCTGATTATATCCTGAAAAGCCATCAAGAAGGGAAAAAATTTCTGCACCCGAAACTGTTTGTAGGATTTGTTCCATAAATGGAACATGGTATTTATCCTTTTCGGATGCCCTGTTGATATTTCTAAAATCCACACACAATATTATTTCTCCACTTTTTTTGCAAACAAGAACCAAATTGGAGATCCATTATGTGTTCCTAAAAGGGAAAATAATTCTGTATTTCAAAGTCTTCTCAAGTTCCTCCTTTATAGACGATTCGAGACTCGGATGCATATTTCTCAGTTTTTGTTGATAAGGCATGGCATCAAGGTTTTAGTAGTACACTGTGTTGCATAATGGACAAGTCAAAGGTTTTAAGATCGTCATAGGTCCATGCAAAAACATCTTTTTATTCTTTACACAATTTTACCAAAGCTCTCTCCTCTTTAGGAGAACAAGCAAGGCCTATATTGATGAACTGAGGGTTTTTCTCAGTGCACAAACTAATAGTCCTATGACTTAGAGTGGAACTCTATGTTTTTCAATTTGGATTGCCTTTGAATTTGTCTTGCAAATCATAGATTCTCTCTAGATTTAGGACTGCCTTAGGAATCAAGTTAGAAGGAAAGGTATCATCAGATAAGGATTTCTCATGTTAGACTTCATCTATAGCAAAATATTTGAAAGTATCATGTGCTGTGAGAAAGTCTAAAATTTGAACATCAACATCAAATATCTTCCAGCTAGTAACATTATTAGGTATGGAAGGCATATACATGAGTTTTATGGAAAAGGTGTCAGGAGAAAGGCCTTCAAGTGGGATGAGCCTTGATGCAATATTGGCTAACAAATCAGAATCAAAATTTTGTGATCTTGGGACAGATTTGATGTTAAAAGATTTGAATGAGCCCGTCATGTCCCTCACTAGTTTCTAATATTTCAAAAGATGGGGGGTTAAACAATGGATCTAATTTCTGGCCTGTTTAACTATAATTTTTGAGTCTCCATAACATTGAATGATGTCAGCTCCCAATTCTATAGATTTCTTGAGCCCTTGTGCCAAGGCTTCATATTTTACAATGTTATTTGTGAACTCAAATTCTAGTCTACAATCAATCATCCATTTGGCACCTTTGGGATCGATAAGCACACAACATGCACCAAAACCATCCTTGGACTTAGATACATAAAAAGAGAGTGTCCATGATGACAAATCTAATCTAAAATTGGTATTAACATGATATACATTATGTACGATTTCACCCACAAATGGAATAACTTTACAACTACTGATTTCCGATAGTATATCAACATTCTGATTTGGGGAAGTGTCAGCAGGAAGATCACCAAAGTAAGAATAAAGGGTGTAGTGTTTAGCAACTATGTTCACAAAATGTGCCAGATTAGCTAGATCATTGAGATCTATGACTGTATGTTTCATGAGGGGCTCTATGTTGATCTTGATATGATTAGGACTCCCATTGTATGGTAGCCACAAATGGGACCAATCTATAGAAAAATATCCCTTAAGTTTCTCAGACCAGTCTCTACTAAACCACATACCATATGTTTTTGGAACATCAGCCATAACTATGTCTATTGTCCGGTGTATCCTAGGATCAATAGACATTGTCAATAGGACATTTTTCAACTCCCCTAATACTTTTACCGTGGATCTATCTAATTGCACTATCTATTTTGGATAAGTCTTCCATGTTTCATTTAGCTTTCTACACACAGATACAGGCATAAAATTTGAGGATTCCCCTGAATTAATCATAAAATTATGGATGTTTCTATTGAAAATATCAAAGGTCAACAAGAAGGGTGGGACTCTTTTTGTACTTGACTTTTGGGATTCAGGCTTTGTGCAAATATCTAAGTTGTTATTTTGAGCTTCTATGGATTTATTCGATACCATATTCTTAGGTAAACGTTCTCTAATGGATGGTATCTTGAGAAGTTCAAACAAATAGATATTAGCTTTGGCCCTCTTTAGTTTGTCTCTAGATTATATTTGACTATGGGAATTACCCTTTCTTTTATCGGGAATGCTTTACCTGTTCCCTGAGAAGATGTTGGTGGAGTGTCCTATGATGGTAAGCCTTTGCTCCTCGTGTTGTAGGTATGTTGTAGATTAAAAAAAAAATTATGTATCTTCCTCCTCTTCTTATTCTTCCATAGGGAACTCTGAAAAAACAATTAATGGTATTCACATATGGATCATGTTCATCAGCAGGATTCGTAGTTTCTATAACTTCCTCACTAGCAACATTTTGTGCAGTTTAAGGTGTGGAAATCAAGGATTTAAAGATATAATAGATTTCGTTAGAGTTGAGTGTTTCACTGGGGTTAGGAGGAGGTTGATTTAATGGAGGCTGGTAAGGTATTATGAGTTGTGGCCTTGCTTGTGTTAGAATAATCAACCCATAATTAGCTACCTTAGACATTAATTTAATTATTTTTGTCTTATTTTCCTAGTTCATGTGTCCCACCTTATGAAAGTTGTCATTTACCTATCCATAGTGGTCAAACTTGCCTTATTTGAATCATGTAGCACTTGGGAAACCTCAAGGAATCAAATCTTCTTTATTCCTAGCCTCCTAAGCGTCCTTCTTCTTTTTCTGCTTTATTGCCTGCTTTTTCAGTGTTTTAAGGCAAATGGAAAAGCTTGACTAGGTGAGGTTGACTAGTTTTTTGTCCTACACATCCTCCACTCTTTTCTCCTTGGAAAAGCATGTATGAGTTTTCATTCCATCACTCTTTATCTTGCTTAAGCACTTTTTCCAATTCGTGAGCTCCATGACTGATTTGGGATCAGCTTTTTGCACCTATGGGGGATTTGCTTATTTTTAGTAAGCATGCTTTTGACTAGATTCAAATTGATCCTCATACATTCGAATCCCTAATGTAATTATTTAATGCAGCATATTATGTTATTATAGGGTTGGCTATTGTACACTTATTCAATACAATTTAGTGTTCAGCTCATTATTCAGTCTCTTTTGTGAGTGATTTTGCATGTTCAATTGATAATTGTTGTGAGTAAAATTAATCTATCAATGGGTTCAATTTACACATGGTATCAAAGCCATTGTAGATCGATTTCTCTCCTTCAAAATTGTTTTGCAGGTTCGACATCAATGATTGGGAGCCTTCTACTGACAGCCGGGACAATTTCTAAGCTATGGATCAATCTCAGAAGATCATCTTGACTCCTTTCAATTTCTTTGAAGGGAAAGCAGAGATGGAGATACTGTTGAGAGTGAAAGGCCTCTACAGGGTGACTATGGAAACAGAAGCAGAGCCCAATGCAGCTGCAGAGAAGATAAAATGGCACAACAGGAGGGATGAGGCCTATGGTCTCCTGTGTCTGAGTATTTCCAGAGACCTCCTTTTCCATCTTGATGGATTGACATCACCGAATGAAGTATGGGAGAATATTACTAATATTTTTGGAAATACAGACGAGATGAGGGACATCAAATCGAAAATGAGCTGATTTCCCTGAGTCCCAATATCTTTGAATCTCTGCAACTCTATTTCTCCAAGTTCAAAGCACTTGTTTTGTAGCTGTAATAGTGTGGGATCGAAAAGAAGGATGATCAGCTGGTATTGGCCATTCTCTCGAAGCTTGGCCTTGACTATTCAGTGTTTGTTTCGACCTTATATGCCACAAAGTTGACAGCTCGAACCTGGAAGATGCCTAGCCTTGCAGATTTCATGGAATCTCTCACACAAGAACAGGACAAGCTGGTGATGATGGGCACCATAAAACCATCCAAAGATCAAGATCTGATTGCTAGAGATTCGAAGGTGGATTCAAAAAGAAAAAAGAAAGCTAAAAAGCCACCTGAGCAAAAGAGAGACAAGAACAAGTCTCCGGAGGAGCCACAAGGTTCCAAGAAGAACTACCAGAAGAAGAAGAATAAAGGTGAAATGAACAAGTACGCATACTGTAATAAGGGCAATCACACTGAAAGATCTTGTATGAAAAAGCAAATAGACATGCTGACCCAAATCCTAGAGAATAATGGAATCTCCCTTCCAAACAGCTCAAAGAAGAGAGAAGGAGGATCAAGTTCAGATGACAGAGAGAGAGTTCATGCATTGGTTGCTGGCACATCAAGCTCACCCAGTTTTATCATTGATTCTGGAGCTTCAAGACACATGGTTTTGACCAAGGAGGCATTCTCCTCACTTGAAATGTCAAAAGGACCATCTATAGTACTAGGAGATTACTCTCTCACTGAAAGTTTGGGCAAAGGGAGGATTGATCTTGATCATGGTCAGTTCAGCAATGTGTTGTATGTGCCTGGTCTTGCCTCCAACCTCTTATCAGTGTACCAGATGACTCACACTGGGTCTCCAAAGAAGGTCATATTCTCCCCTGATGAAGTTGAGATCACAGAGATCTCAAGTGGTAAATTCATTGCAAAAGGAGTTGTGAATCATGCTCAGAAGGTATACATGTTCTCACACTTCCTACCCTACTCAAACCCCTCTGCTCTTCTGATTCATGCTAATGAAGCAAGCAAGATTTGGCATGAAATATTTGGCCACCTAAATTACAAGTATCTTGCTGATCTTAGTGAAAAAGAGATGGTCATAGGGTTTCCCAAGATAAAATTTTCCAAAGGAGTCTTCCAAGATTGTATCCTAGGGAAACACCCAGAGCATAAATTTGAGAGAGCTAGTCATGAGAGAACCTATGCACCCCTCGAGCTCATCCACAGTGATGTTGCTGGACCATTCCCTCATATGTCCATGAGTCAGGAAAAATATGCATTGACATTCATTGATGACTTTTCCAGGTATTGCTGGGTTTACTTCCTGAAACACAAGTCTGAAGTTTTTGGCCTCTTCAAAGTCTTTAAGGCTTTGGTTGAAAACCAGTTTGGGAGGAAACTCAAGGTCCTCTGATCTGAAAATGGTGGTGAGTATGTCAAGTCTAAGTTTATTAATTATTATGCAGATGAAAGTATTTAGATGCAACATTCTATCCCTTACACACCACAACAGAATGGTGTTGCTGAGAGAAAGAACAGATCACTAAAGGAGATGGCAACATGCATGATGGAGGCCAAAACTTTGCCACCAAAGTACTGGGCCGAAGCTATAAACTGTGCAGCCTATATCCATAATAGGGTGCCTCATAAACAGCTTGATGGCATGACTCCTTTCGAAGCATGGAGTGGGCACAAGCCAGATGTGACCCATTTCAGGATTTTTTGGCTCAAGGGCTTGGGCTAGAATTCCAACAGAAAAGAGAAAGGCTTTGCAGCCCCAAAGCCAAGCATGTCTATTTGTTGGATACTATGAAGATTAAAAAGGGTACAAGCTGATAAATTTGAGCACAAACAAATCCTTTATTGAAAGGTGTGTTCAGTTTCAAGAAGAACCCCTTGCAGCAGTGGAAGTTGGAGAAACCTCTTCACCACCTGAACGTCTGAAGGTAAGTGAAGAGATTGTTGAACATTCTGATTATGATATTTCTAATAGTGATGAGTTTATTGCAGACCCTAACAGCCCTACAAGGCCAAAATTGGCAGCCAAGACACTACATGCAGTAGGAGAGCTAGCTGGGGATCCCAATGACCCAAGGAGGACTAGATCTCAATTTGAGAGTGGTCTGTGCATGAAGGATCCTATGTTTGCTGAGAAATGATATTTGATGGTGGAATAAGATCCTCAAACATATGAAGAAGCAGCAGGAGATCCAAGATGGCAAGCGGCCATGAAGGAAGAGTTCAGCTCACTCCAGAAGAGCAACACATGGGAGCTAGTGGATCTTCCCCCAAGGAGGAAGTTAGTTCCGTGTAAGTGGGTCTACAAGAAAAAAATTTCTGCTGATGGTTCACCACTGAAGTACAAGGCCATATTGGTAGCCAAGGGCTACTCACAGGTTCATGGGATAGATTACAATGATACCTTTGCCCCAGTGGCAAAGATGGATTCCATCAGGCTAGCCCTAGCCATTGCAGCCTCAAAGCAATGGGAGGTACATCACATGGATGTAAAATGTGCCT
>LPNX010973719.1:622825-659295 GCA_001517045.1 Pseudotsuga menziesii
AAACGCCGCAGCGAGGTGCGAATCAGAAAAAAACCAACAAGGCTAGGCTAGTAGGCTAACCGCGGCTAAGGAAAACTTTAGTGGTTGATAAGTGAACACAAAACCTAAGGGAGCTAGGGTCTGGCATTTTAAAGCATGGCTGCAGCCAAGGATGGTGAGAAAACATAACACTATAAACCTAAATGCTTAGACGTCGCTCTTTCAAACCTTTAAACACAGTTAATGCGGTCATTGGGGTTATAAAGTTGCATGGGAGAAACAGCGTTTTGGTGCCTAATGCTGAGAACTTCATCGAAAACTTTACCAAATCAGCGAGAGAAAACAAGTCAAAAAAACAAAATCTGCAAGAGTGTCAGCTTCAACATTTTAGTTCTTCCGACACAATCGTGGAGACTCACCAACCGCTCTCGAAAATGTACCATAAACAAAAGTTGATAAAAACATTCTGTAAGTAAAAAAGCAGTCGCAAACCTCAAGTTTCTTCGGATGCATAGACACAAAACCCTAATTTTTGCCGATGTTGTCGGAAAAACTTGCTAGAAATATCCAAAGAAAAGGTGGTAGGAAAAAATTGTAAAAAAATTCCGAAGAGAAGGTAATGGGTAGCGAAGATGAGTTTTCTTCCAATAGCTTTGGCGTACACTATTAGTCTAGCTGATACCGTCGGCTCCATTTGGAGAGATCTCCTGACAACCATTCTGCGAACAAAAGTGTCGGTGAGGCAGTGTGAGAAATATCGATAGCATCGACTCAGTAACCTAAGTTTACTCGATACCATTGGCTCAAAATAGCAAGATCTCCCATCGATCCTTGCAAAAATCCTATTAAACATGTCAGCAAGAAAAAAATAACCCACCGATAATATTGGCTCTAAAGACTGAGGTTCACCGACGTATCGACAAACTCAACAAATGCTTCCGAAAAACAATAAAGAAAGAAAGAAATCAGATGGAAATGTTGAGTTCTCCCGACGTGGTGAATAAACTCACTGAGTTCTTCCCATACGTCAGAACAAAATATAAGTTCTGACTTGGTGCAAAAAGGATTTTCTGGCTTATGAAAATAAAACTAAGTCATGGAGAAAAACTCTTAAGGAAAAAGAGACAAGTTAAAATCTGAGAACTCTAAGGAGGGGCCCTCAAATCATAAAAAATTTGGGGTAGGGGTTGCAACAACAACAATTGGGGACTAGCTGGTGAACACTGATTTGTGTAAAAACAATCTTCTCAAAACAAAAACTGCTATATAGAATTTGATTAAAGAAACCTATCCCATTCTTCTTCAAAGATCATTTAAGAGTCTAGAATTTTCCAGGAATGTCAGATTCAAAACATCACATTTATTATAGTCCCTTGGGGTATGGTAACCAGGCTTAGAAGTCCATATAACTCTTGCGGGGCCAAAATGTGAGATTCATTTTACTTCTGCATTTGGTTGCTTCCGAATATGACACCATAGGATCATGATAGAGTTAGACATATGCATTCATTTGTTCCTCATTCCCATGCATTTTGCATTCTTTGATGCTTAAGGATTTTGTCTTTTGAGCCTTCCCTGATTGCTTCTTTCACATTTGAGATTTGACTTAGCTTCTTCCATCCATAATGTCCTTTTGTGTGAGTGATGATTCGTTTCAGCTCTTAGATAGAGAAGAACCTTTTGAGAAATCCTTTTATTTTACTGATTTATTTCTTCAGTATATCTTCTTGATACATAATTTTTGTTTTTGTTTTTGTTTTTTTGTTTTTTTGGGATTTTGACTCTTTATATTAACCCTTTTGGCTCTCATTTCATAGCATTGGATTATTTTGAATACCATGCACCTATCCGTTCTTCTTCCTTTCCATGCGTATTTTGTGGCAAGCTTCCTAGGACATATATTAATGTGAAAGTGGATGGAGCCCCAAGATAGTATTCTAGACCACATCTACCTTAGTTATTTACAAGGTTTACATAGGACCTAAATGTGTTCTTGAAATGACTTCCCTTCAGTAGTCTATCAATTTAAAGAATATTATTTTTTGATCAATATCTTGCATAAG
The DNA here is from genome assembly GCA_001517045.1 of Pseudotsuga menziesii. NCBI lineage: Eukaryota > Viridiplantae > Streptophyta > Pinopsida > Pinales > Pinaceae > Pseudotsuga > Pseudotsuga menziesii. The sequence goes on from LPNX010973719.1 coordinate 624,868, forward strand.
TAACTTCAAATGAGCAGTTCTTGGATTAAAACATTTGGAAGTTTATTCAGATTCCAATGTCCCAGAGCACCAAAATATTGAGTTGGATTATTTTGAAACAAAAGAAAAATTAAACTAAAGAAAACCAACAAAAGGAAAGAAAATGAAACTTGAAAAGGAACCAAGAATAAAACAAAATAAAAGGTTTATTTATGTACAAAAGACTCCTAAGGTACTAGGTGAAATAAGGTTTGAGAACCAGACCATTAATAGGAAGGTTCTCTTCCCACCCCTATAAATCTTGTAACTTATAAGTCGAGGGGTCTATATTTTCAGCAATCTGAAAGGGGCCAACTTATAGGTGTTAAAACTTTGTATGCTTACCCTTTTTGTCATGCGGGTGATCCCATTTAATAACCAAGTCTCCAATATCAAAACTTCCCTTCCCATATTTATGCTTATCAAACCATTTTTTGACAATTTCCTATTGTTGTTTAAATATTTCTTTGGACTTGATCATAGACTCTTCAAGTTTCAACATTGAATTAATTCAATTTTGTAGAATTTCGCTACCAGATCCCCGTGAGGCTTGGGATAACTGAAAGGATTGGAATAAAATGTTTGGGGGTAGGATATCCTCTTTTCCATAAACCAGAGTATACGGGGACACTCCTAAGGAGTTCTTGGGGGTAACACTGTCTTCCCACACTGCATTGGGAAGAGCTATGTGCCAACTTATCTGATTTTCAATAGCAGTATTTTTTAAGATATTGATAAGATTTTTATTGGTTGATTCAGTTAACCCATTACCTTGTGGATAATAATTTGTGGAATAATGCAACTTAAATCCTTTTTCACTAGCGAATTCATTTAGCTTAATTGATGAAAAATAATATGCATTATCAAAGACAAGTGAAATTGGAACCCAAAAAGTAGTCATAATATTTTCTTGAAGAAGTCGATGACCGTGTCCTCGTTCACTTTGTGTAATGGGATTTCTTATACCCATATCGTGAATTAATCAGTAGTTGTGAGAAATTTATGTTGTAATGAAGAATTTGGATTAATTCATTCAATGATGTCAATACCCCACTATTCGAACGGTTCTGAAATAATAACCGGTTGCAATGGTCCAACCTCTTTTGTTAGTCTTCTACCGCTTCTTTAGCATACATCACACTTTCTTACATAGGAATGAGCATCTTTAAACAGTGTTGGCCAGTAATATCCATCTTGTAGAATCTTGTGAGTAGTAGTATCTCCCAAAAAATGTCCTCCAGTAGGCCCATCATGTAATTATTTGACAACTTTAGAGGCATATTCTTGTTCAAGGAATCTCAGAAATACCCCATCATAGTTCTTCCTAAAAATAAATCCATCAATTATTTGGTCAGAGGATGACTTTAGGTGAAGTGCCCTCATTGCATAGAATTCCAATGCTCTGGTAAATACCCTTGTTGAAGGTAATGTACCAGGTATCTATACCAAGATTCAGGAGCTGTAAAGATAGGACATATATCAATCATATTCAATTCTGCTTCATTTTCTCGGTCACTATCCTCATTAATATGACCTTCAGAAATTAGCTTACACAACCCTTGTCCTTTGATAATGGTAGCTGGTTTGAACTCTAAATCATATTCTTGCAACGTTGTCACCCAATTCCCTCTTCATTCATCCAATTCTTTCTGTACAAAAAGGGTTCTGATAGCTTGACAAGGGACAATGACCTTGGTTCTGTTTTTTAGAATGTAAGGTCTAATTTGTTTCACTGCTTTAAATACTGTATATGCTTATTTGTCAATGACAAGGTAGTTCAATTCAACACCTTGTAACCCAGTGCTCATAAATGATATTGGGTACTTGTCTCCCATTTCTTCTTTCTATGTGAGCACTACTATGAGTGAGTTATTTGAGGCAAAAGTGTACATAATAAAATCCTTTTAAAAATCATTACTTTTAAGAGAAGGAGCATGAGCTATTTCTGTTTTGATGTTGTTAAAGGAAAGCTTCTTTGTATTGGTCCATTTAATTTCATAGTCTGCTTTACCATTTGTTGCAAATGTTTTACTATCTGTGCAAAGTCAGGGACAAACCTTTGAACAAAATTTATGGTACCCATGATTGATTGCATACTTTTTTTTTGTGGGGTAAGGGAATCTAAGAAATGGCTTCTATTCTCTCTGGGACTATGGAGATTCCATTCTTAGAAATAATATGTCTGAACAGTTTTCCCTCTAAAACTGCAAAAATGATTTTCTTAAGATTTAAAGATGTGCCATATTTTCTACAGTGATAAAAAAATTGTTTCAAATGAAAAACATGATATTCTCTCTTAGTAGAGAAAAATGTTACATCATCTAGATATACCACCACACTATGGTTGATCAATCCCCTGAAAGCAATATCCATTGCAATTTGAAATATAGTTCCAACATTTATAAATCCAAAGGGCATTCTTCTATATGAAAATGTTCCCCACTTTGTTCAAAACGTAGTTTTCGGTCTATCTTTTTCAGCTACCAACACTTGATTATAGCCAGAAAACCAATCTAATAGGGAGAACAACTCAAAACTTGAGACCGTTTGTAGGATCTGTTCCATTGGTGGAACTGAGTAATTATTTTTATCTGAAGCTTGGTTCAGATTTCAAAAATATACACACAATCTTATCTCTGCATATTTCTTCCTTACTGGCACAAAATTTTGCTACCCATTCCTAATACCTGACTCTGAAAATGATCTTTGCATCAAGTAATTTCTTTACCTCGTTTTGGATTCGAGGTTCCAACTTGGGATGCATTTCTCAGTTGTTGCTAGAATGGTTTAACACCCGCTTTAATAAGAATGATATGTTGGATAATATCAGTGTCATAGGTCTTCAAGTCTTCATATGTCTAAGAAAAAATATCATTGTATTGTTGAAACAAATTGATAAATCTACTTCTTTCTCCTTGTGAACAACATTTTCCCAAGTATACATACTTGGGTTCAACCTTTGTCCCTAGATTAATCCGTTCATACTACATGGATGAACTATTTGTTTTGACATTGGCAGGTTTTCTGAATTTTTTGTTTGAATCAAACATCCCTTCCAGCGTTCTCACTCCTTTAGGCATGAAATTTCCACTTTCAAGATTATCTTGATGATTATCATCATCAATCACCGAGTGCTTTAAAGTTTCATCATTCGTTAGAAAATATATGATTTTATGATCATCATCAAACACTCTCAAGTTTGTAACATTGTCTGGTATCTATGTCTTGAAAATAAGTTCAATAGAGCACTTGTTATTAGTGGGTACTAGACTTGTAGCAGAAACAACTAAAAAATAAGCTGCAACATTTTGCAACCTAGGAATTGAACTTATATTGAAGGCATTGAAATGTGTTATAAGATCCTATACTTTAGTTTGATAACCTTTTAATTGTGGTGAAAAACAATGAATTGTGTTTCTAATCTATCTGATAACTACCTTAGAATCACCAAATACTTTTAAATTTATAAATTTAAGATCAATGAATTTCCCCATACCCTAGACTAGAGCTTCATACTCATCAGTGTTATTTGTACATTCAAACTCTAGTTGACAAGAAAGAAAATGTTTGTTCTTTTCTGAATTAATCAGGACACAACTGAATTTTGATCCCTCTTGTGTCTTGGAACCATGAAAGTACAAAAACCAAAATATATCTTCTAAATATACTTGATTAGTGTTTATTTCTATGTTAGAAACTAATTTAACTATATTACAATCGATATTACTAGTTCGTGAAAAATGAAGGAGTTCGGACTATGTGTCTAACTCATGATTGGCTTCTTTAGCTTGATAATATCTAGGTTCAAGTTCTAAAAAGAAGTTACCTAAGACCGAAGATGAGAAGTTTATAGGTTCAAGTTTTCCTTCCAATTGAGTTACATTGCGTTTCATGTGTGGCTCCCTCATTACCTTAATTTTATTTTGAGTGTTATTATATGGCAGCCACATGTGCGACTAATCAGTTGCGAAGTACCCATTTAGTTTTGTAGAGTAGTCCCTACTCAATATCAAACCATAGGACTCTGGTATAGCTACCACCATAATGTCTATAAGCTGACAAACTCTCTCATATGTAGATAACCGAATCAACACATTTTTCATTTCTCCTGTTACCTTGACTGTACATCTATCCAACTAAATTATCTTACATGAGAATGGTGTAGGTTGGCCATTGATCTTTTTACATATTGAGAGTGTCATGACATTAGATGAAGCCCCATAATCAACCAAAAAAATTTGCACATTATGATTGAAAATCCCAAAAGACAATAAGAATGAAAAAGCTTTAGATTTAGACTTCCCTCCAATGCTATATTCATTAATTTCTTTATCAGATTGAATGTCATTCTGGGATCTACTAGGTTATGGATCAAAATCCTCCAGAAGCTTATTTCTCTGCTGGGGTAAATTACAAAATTCAAATAAAGAAACATTCGCTTTCATTTTCTTGATGTATTCTACTATGTCATACCCCATATCATATTCTACTAGAACCTTCTTACTAATTTTTTTTTTTTACTCTCCATAATATTTACTAGTGTACTGACTGCTGGAACCTTATCTTTAATTTTTACCAGATCAGACTGAGATGTTGTTTGGGTATTACTGCTAATCTTCTTCATACTTTCTTGTATCTTCTTAATATTAGGCAGTATTAATCTTTTATCCATTACTGGTCCTTTGCTTCTAGTTGTAATATTAACTGATGAAAGTTGGATCTCTTTAGTAGGATCCTCTTCATTAGTCCTAGTGTAGGTGCACAGTCCCATAAGACCATTATGGTTTCATGTGTTTTTTCTTCTTCCACCCTAGGCTCTGTTATTTGAGAATCTAATATTTGGTTCATAACTAGAGTCATTGAATTGATCCCTTGTGGGAAACTCTTTTCAAAATAAGGGTTCTTGATGAAAGGTGTAGAAATGACCATTCCTACTCCATTGAAATTCAAAACAGAATAATTATACACAGGTGGTTGATATGTTCCACTTTCTTATGTTTTCTTAAAATAAGGTTTAAACTATTTTTTTGATGAACTATCTTCTTTGTCTTTTTCCAGATCTACAATTTTATTTGATAACTTTTGTACCATATTGACTACATTTTCTAATTCAGTTGTGTGTTCTTCCTTTGGTCTGGTTAACAACAAAGGTTTTTTACCACTAAAAGTATTTACCTATGGTTCTACAGTCTGTTTGTTTATGCTGTCAAGTTCAACTTCTACCTTATTTGCTTCCTCACAATTCTCCACCAATGTACATTTCACTGCTCTTTTGGAAAACATTGCTATGCTGGGACAATGTCCCAAAGTATAGTATTATACAAGAGTTTCTTCGACAAGCCTTGTTGTAGCACTGAAATTACTTAGATGAGTAGCAAATATTTGGTTAAAATCTTGAAACTTTTCTCTTTTATCCATCCTTAGAGAGAGAAACTCTTTCATAAGAGTGAAAATGGTTCGATGACTACCAAACTTTCTCTTAAACACCCTTTCAAAAGTATTCCAAAATGTTATTGAATTTGCTTGTAAACTGAAATACCAAGTAGAGGTATTACCTTCAAAGGTGTTAGGAAAAAGTATGCATAACACATCTTCGTGTTCAACGGCCAAAAGTTCCTGATCCAAATAGAAACTTTGCAGGTGGTCTTCTACGAAAATGCCTTTTCTAGGGCTGAACTTTGGTAATGTATTTTCATGATGCTTAGGAAAATCATGCAAAGGAGCCAGGTTTAGTGGCGTTTTGGCTCTCCAGACTAGTGGATTGGGTTGATTAGCATTAGCATTTGGTTTTGGTTGATTAACGTTAGCCATAATTAGACGAGGAGTCTGCAGTGGGGACTAAACATGTGACTGTAATGGAGACTAAAAAATAGGGGAATCTGGTCTCAACTGATCAAGTGGTTGGACAATCTCTTGTATGGACAAATTTACCAACTCTTTCAAATTTCCCACCAAAATTGAATCTTCAGTGTAATTAGGTACTTTCCTCGAAGCTTGCCTTCTTATCAATGTAGGAATTGCTTTCAATCCTCCAAGTTTCTTTACGTAAGATCAAGTATGTACTCTTAAGTGATTAACTTCTTCAAATGGAACAATGTATAAATGTTCTGAACCTTCTTCTTTAGGTGCTACTCTTTCTTTAGAAATGAAATATTCAAGAAACTTAGTTTCAGAGCTATCACCAATGGAATAGTTTCTATTAAACATATTTCCTTTTCCAGCCATGCACTGGTGACCCTCCTTCTAGCACAAAAAATTTTGATGCTTGGAAAATCCCAAGTACCGATAGTAGGGATTCTCCCCAATAATTGTGCCCAATCAAATCGTTTACTGTTTTGTATGGGGAATCTATCCGATTAGCGACTCGACTACCATAGAATTAAAAGAATGTTTTAAGTCTATTTTATCAGTTGTGTCCCAGTCCACCTTTTATGTGATTTTATGTTTCAAGATTAAATGCAAGTGGCTAAGCTGAATGCAAGCAATCATTGAGAAAAATCCTCAACTCGTGATGTGTAGGTTCTTACCTCTCATCTTATTTCTCTTTCCCCTCAATCACTTCTAAACTAAGAAAACTGATGTAATCTATTCTATAACTACCTATATAACCTATTCCCAGGGGAGCAGAAATTATATCTAACAGAGTAATGTGCTATAATGTTGCATATGGAATCCTACAAGTAGCTATTCAAATTCTACATACATAATCACAACAGAAAATATAAAAAAATATAGCTTTGTTTTGTTAAAACATTGATTACTAATTCATATGCACAAGATTTCTAATAGAAAGTAAAATCATTCATCATTGCAGAAGTAGTTCATTAAGTTAGAATGATCTCACAGTTGTATAGTAGATAAATAAGAAGTAGTTTAGCATTAGAAATCCACACAATCCATTTGAAACTTCTATAGTCCTTCCTCAAGAAAAATTGGTTCTCATTTATTTATAAATGAAATAGTTATCATACAAATAACTTCAGCCTCAATGCTCTTGCGAAAAGTATTTCTAAACTCTCCTCTACTCCTATTTATATATTTTACAAATAAATTTTGGACCACCCCTGCCTTTTGGACTTCCTTGACTCCTCGATTTACGAAATTTCTCCTCTAGTGACTTGCACTAGAAAAATGGAAATCAGATAAAATAATTTACATAAAGTGCCACATGTAAACAAGACAAAACTAGGGGGGGGAACTGATCCTTAAATGAATTCTTTCCATTTTCCCTGCAAAATTTTTTGTTGAGCATCAGGGAAATAAGCCTACATGGAGTGCGTAAGCTAGAAATTTCTTTCTTGTTATCATCATCATCTTTGCACATTCGATGTAATCCAAACTCAAACTATTTATCCAGTCACCTATCATGATAATTTTTGGAGCAAGTAGATTGAAAATATTGGCTATGTATGCAGGAGCGAAGGAAGAAAAATATTTTCCTTTGATGTTTGACTTGATAATAGTACCAGCATATGCTTGCAGTAAAATCCAGTGGATCACCTCAACAAAAGGGAAACGTTTAGGGCGTTTGGTTACCTTCGTGATCCCTGATTTCATTATGTTTGTATATAAGGATATATCTTCTAAACCTCCATTTGGGACCTTTTGATCTTTAATCATGTGATATATCTATCCCCATTTGAACTCTGGTTCAACCACTATAACTTCTTTCGTGTCCTCATAGATTATCTCTATTCTAGGCAAGAATTCTAATTATGAGTCATCCTAATGGACCTTGGCCTTCTTCTTTCCACCCTTCTTTGTCATGTTGTGGTGTGAAGATTGAGACTGTACCATACCCAAATAATTAACTTAGTGTTACTGTGATCAAAATAGCATGCATTCATATCAATACAATATATTGGAATGATATGCTACTATTAAGATGCAAGATAATGAGACCTAGATAATCATACATATGTTTTCTCTCAGACAAAATAAAATCGCATTCAGTGATTAATATGTTGGAGAAAAAAAATATGTTTTACCAATTCATCTTTGGCCATATGAAAACAACCTTATGATGTAACGAAATTATGTATGTCATCCAAATACTTCAAAAAAAAAGACTGAAAAACAAGAGCCCAAGTGCAAGCTCTAAATGCTGTTTTGGGATTTGGATATCTTAGTTCTAGTGTATTAGGTCAAGATGAAGAAAACTATAAACTCAGGTTTTAATCCCTACACAATGATTGCTAAGCCTGGTTTTGTTCAGCGTTCATTCAGTTTTAACATACAAAGATGCACTTTTCTTTTACATGCAAGAAAACAATTCAAGCAAAATTGCAGTAATAACATGGTCTTACGAAACCCTAGGTTAACCAAACCCCATGGAAAAAACTTCCCGAAACTTCACTGCCGACCCCAGGGACAAAATGCATCTCAAAAAGAAATCCTAGGCCACGCTTTGGAACGTGACAGACACCACTGTGTGATACCGTCAAGTGATCTCCTACCACCATAAATAAAAAATCAAACCAAACTAGGAGAAGTTGGTGAAACATTCACCCCACCGAAGCTTCATCATTATGCTCCCATAGATCTAAGGGATCCATCTCTATGGCTTAAAAAACCAAAAAAAATGCTACGGCAAGGTGTGAATCAGAAAAAACCGACAAGGCCAGGCTAGTAGGCTCTATGCGTCTAAGGAAAACCTTAGTGGTTGATAAGTGAAACAAAACCTGAGGGAGCTAGGGTCCAGCCTTGTAAAGCATGATTGCAGACAAGGATGGTGAGAAAACCTAGCATCGTAAAACTAAACTCCTAGATGCCTCTCTATCAAACCTTTAAACACAGTCAATGCGATCATTGGGGTAATTAAGTCACACGGTGAAACAATGTTTTGGTGCCTAAGACTGAGAACTTTACCAAATCGGTGAGAGAAAACAAGTCAAAAAAATAAAATGCGACAATGTTAGCTTCAACATTTTAGTTCTTTTGATGCAATCATGGAGACTCACCAACCGCTCTCGAAAATGCACCATTGAAAAAAGTTGCTAAAAACATTCCGCAGGTAAAAAATGAGTCGCAAACCTTAATTTTCATCAAGTGCATCAACAAAAAACCCTAATTTATGCCGATGCTTCTGGAAAAACTCACTAGAAAGATACAAAGAAAAGGTGGTCTGCAAACTTTCTAAGAAACTTCCGAAGAGAAGGTAACGAGTGGTGAAGATGAGCTTCTACCAATGGCTTTGGAGTCCACTTTTAGTATAGCTGATACTGTCATCTCCATTTGGAGAGATCTCTCGAAAAAAAGTCTGCAAAAAAAAGAATCAACGAGGTAGAGTGAGAACTACTGATAGCATCAACTCGAAAACCTAAGTTTACCCGATACTGTTAGCTCCAAACATCGATATCTCCCACCGATCCTTGCAAAAACTCCGATCAAACATGTCGAAAAGAAAAATATAACCCCACCGATAATGTCATCTCTAAAGACTGATTTTCGCCTATGTATCAGAAAACTCAACAAATACTTTCGAAAAACAATAAAGAAGACAAGAAATCGGATGGAAACAATGAGTTCTCCCAATGTTTTGGCTAAACTCACCGAGTTCTTCCGACACATCAAAAGAAAATATGAGTTCTAACTTGGTGCAAAAAGGCTTTTCTGGCTTATAAAAATAAAACTAAGTCATGGAGAAAAACTCTTAAGGAACAATAGACAAGTTAAAAGCTGAGAACTCTAAGGAGGGGCCCTGAAGTCATAAAAATTTTGGGGTAGGGGTTGCAGTAGCAAGAATTGGTGACTAGCTGGTGAACACAGATTTGTGATAAAACAATCTTTTCAAAACAAAAACTGCTATATGGCATTTGATTGGAGAAACCTATCCCATTATTCTTCAAATATCATTTAAGAGTCTAGACTTTTCTAGGAATGTAAGATTCAGAGCATCACATTGATTGTAGTCCCTTGGGGTATGGTAACCAAGGTTAGAAGTATAGATAACTCCCTCGGGGTCAAAATGTGAGATTCATTTTACTTCTGTATTTGGTTGCTATCGGATGTGACACCATAGGATGGTGACAAAGTTAGACAGATGCATTTGTTTGTTCCTCATTCCCATTCCTTTTGCATTCTTTGATGCTTAATACTTTTGTCTTTTGAGCCTTCCCTGATTGCTTCTTTCACATTTGAGATTTGGTTTATGTTCTTCCATCCATAATGTCTTTTTGTGTGAGTGATGATTTGTTTCATCTCACGGATGGAGAAGAATATTTTGAGCAATCCTTTTATTTCACTAATTTATTCATTCAGTATATATTCCTGATACATACTTTTTGTTTTGTTTTTTTTAGGGGGGGGGGGATTTTGACTCTTTATATTAAGCTTTTTGGCTTTTATTTTGTGGCATGGGATTATTTTGAATACCATGCACCTGTTCGTTCTGCTTCCTTTCCGTGGGTCTTTCGTGGAAAGCTTCCTAGGACAGATATTAATGTGAAAGTTGATTGAGCCCAAAGATAGTATTATAGATTGCATCTACCTTAGTTATTTATAGGGTTTACATAGGACCTCAATGTGTTCTTGAAATGACTTCCCTTCAGTAGTCTATCAATTTAAAGAATATTATTTTTTGATCAAAAAATTGCATAAGTAACTTCCAATGAGTAGTTCTTGAATTAAAACATTTGGAAGATTGTTCAAATTCCAATGTACCCGAGCACCAAAAGATTGAGCTGGCTTATTTTGAAACAAAAGAAAAATTAAACTAAAGCAAACCAACAAAGGGAAAGAAAATGAAACTTGAAAAGAAACCAAGAATAAAACAAAATAAAATGTTTATTTATGTACAAAGTACTCCTAAGGTACTAGGTGAAATAAGGTTTGAGAACCATACCATCAATAGGAAGGTTCTCTTATGACCCCTGTAAATCTTGTAACTCATAAGTTGAGGGGCCTATATTTTCAGCAATCTGAAAGGGGCCAACCCATAAGTTTTGAGACTTTGTATGCTTTCCCTTTTCCCTTTTCGATAACCATTCAAATTAGATCATGCCATTATATTCATTGATAAACAGATTGAAAAACATGACATCATTCAGTATGCAGAGACACCGCATCATTCAGGAACATAAACCATATCGCAACAATTACTCATTTAGATTGCATCAGTAAAACAATAAAATAAAAAAACATAACATCATAGATCAAGACACAATGGTTCCAACATCATTTGTGCATGTCATATTAATTCCGCAAGTTAAAATAGGTTCCCAAAATACATTCTCAGGTTCACAAGACAGAGATGAAATAGAAGACATAGATGTTCAAAAGACAATCCTAGACAAAATCCCTGATATCATCATTCACTTTTTTCAAAGATCTCATCTACTAGATTTCTAACTCTATATATAGGATTGCACCTTTACAAAATGGTCCACTTCTAAGTACTTTATAACTACTTGGACATAAAACTACAAAATAATGACCAAGTCAACTCTTTGTCGACTTCTCAGTCTTGCGCACTATTTTCAGCTTTTGCATCACACACATCCGAACCTCCTTCCAACACCTTGTTAATACAAGAGACGATAGATAGACACACAACTTAATTTTCCAAATATTTATCTTATGTGCCTTTATTGCTTCACAATGTTAGGATTTATAATCCTCCCTTGTCCATACTTAGTCTATTGGATTATATTTTCCTAACTTGGGAGTCATTACTTGATATTGGGTACACTAGTACCTTTGGGTCCACTTGGGCTATTGGTGCCACCAGTACCAAGTCACTAGAGTGTGGGGAACACATATAGAGGTTAAATGCAACTGAATTCATGTTCATGCATCAGTTTATGTGCCTCTAATACCAATCCCTACAATTTAGGAGCCACTAGGAGTTCCACAACCAATATCCTTCAGTTGTTGGTAGTTGGTAACTAGTTAAGCTAAGTTATTCTCCAGTTACACTCAGTTAGATGTCCTCTAGTTCAGTTAGTGCAATTATTGCATGGATGCATGGGTTTAGGCACCTATTCTCACCTACCTCATTAGTTTAACTATTTTAACTGATTGATAGATTGAATTAGACATTTAGAGTTATATTAGTGAGCTTTGATAGTGATTTAGACACTTCTAGTTATCCACTCAGTCAAGATTGAGTTGGTAGATTTGAATCTTATCCACATGATTGTGTAAATATTGAGTTGGTAGATTATAATTCTCCTTATTGTAACACTGTTGTATACTACTGGGATTAATGAAGATTAATGTTGTAATTTGCTGATCAATCCTTATCAGTTTTCTATGATATTTGTCTTGTTCAGTGTACATTTTTCATTCAATTCCACTACACAATTATACAATTCAATTGCACTAATTTCCTATAAATCAATGGCGCAATAATTTAAACATGGTAACAGAGCCTATTTAAGCAAGAAACAAATCTATTCAATCTCCATTGTACACTAGAAGCAGCTGGGCTTTGGCATAAGTCCTGCAAAGTGTGCATTGCTAAATCTAGATTCGTCCAGAGAAGTATCTGCAGGCGTGACAGGCCCTGGAAAAGTGTACATGTCGATATGGAAGGCTTGATTCTGACATAAATGTGAATTGATTATGTTTTTTCTAGTGTTTCTCGCAAGTGCTACATAGAATAATTGAAGAATTGTCTGTTGATAAGGAATAATTGATGGATTCTACTACTCCTGTACCCCAGATCCTTACACCCTTAAACTATGTTGATTGGAGGGAAGATATGCAGGTCTCCTTGCACAAGCTTTTCCTATTTAGGATGACTATGGGAAGAGAGACACAATCTCATCATCCTACTGAGAAAAATAAGTTCTTGAATCGGCTGGATGAAGCATTTGGCTTCCTTTACACTGACATCTCCAGGAATCTCCTCTTTCACCTTGAGGGATTGAAGACTCCTAAATAATATTGGGAGAAGATCAAATTCTTGTTTGGAAAACAAAATGAGCTTCGAGGGAACATATTGGAGAACGATCTAATAGCATTGCAAACCAGCAGTTTTGAAACTATCCAACAGTTTTTCAAAAAATTCAAGTCTCTATCACTACAATGTAAGTAATGCAGAATAGAGAGGAAGGATGACTAGCTTGTGCTTGTTGTGCTCAAAAAACTTGGTTCCGAGTACTCTGTCTGTGCCTCTACCTTCCATTCTGTAAGAGATTCCATCTCCAATTGGAATATTCCTCCACTTGATGGCTTTACCGAGTCTTTAATACAAGAGTAGTATAAGTTTGTCCAAATGGGAGTCCTCCAAACTTCCAAGAACCAAGCTCTTATGATGTCAGACTCAACCAATTCATAAGCTAAAGGGAAGCACAAGGGGAAGGACCTAAATCCTCTAATTCAAAGCCAAAATAGAATCATAAGTCTTCCAAATGAGCTTTGGGCTCCAAGAGAAATAAATTTTTTTAAAGAGTAAGTGTCCTTATTGTTTAAGAGGCTCTGATACTGAAAGGTAGTGCATGAAGAAGCAGATAAACTATTTTTATCTCCTCCTTGAACATAACAAAATTTCCCTTCCACAAGGATCAAAGAAGTATGATGTTGGACCACTGATAGAAGATCATGAGAGATTCCATGCCTTGAAGGAAGCCCTTACTCAATCGAAATATTACTTGATATATTCTAGAGCATCCAACCGCATGGTTGCTGTCGGGCACCCAATATGCAAGTGAATTACAACTAACATACAGAGTGTACAATATTTATTGTCAACCCAGGGAAGTATTGTATTTCAAGGATAACATGCACAGTATATGCTTAAACATGAAATTACTCTAATTGAACAATCCTATCCTCTGTTCGGCTATGCTTATCCCAAGAATCTAATTAATCTAGTTACCTTCTAAGGAATGCAATCACAATTACCTTCTATTGTTCTTGATCTAAGAATGGAAAGATAAAAGTCACATCTAAATTACAGTTGCAAATAAAGGGAAATTCTGTTCAAACCACTTAATGATTAACTCAACTATCTAATTTGATTATCCTAGGAATCCAAAGACATAAATTGAATATTGATCTAGGAATTCGAAATACAGAAATTGAGTTCAGCTGTTCTATGAAATTGAAGTACATGAATGAAATTCTGTAATCATAAAAATAAGAGACAAGCTGCAAAGATTCATGGAAACAACAAATAAAATATCTAAGGATGAACAAATCTATTACAGTTACCACATGAATTGCATAAGAAATAATTACCTACCCAGTCGACTGTCACACCATGCCACTACAAGTATCCAAGAGATGCAATCACGACACACTGTAAATCCACACTTGTTACAACTTCCTATGAAGAAATAAAATTAACATAAAATCACACAAAAAAATGATTGAAAATGCCTAATTTAACTCAACGATTCCTGTGGAAGGTGGGCCCAGCCTTCGCACAGAGCTGTTGGCTGAACACACATAAAAACCCTTAGATTAGAAGTAACTCCTTGTATTAAAAGACAGAGTGATTACACAATTCCTCCTCACAGCTAATACAATGAATTAATTATATGTTCAACAACCCCTGGTTCGAAACAGTTCTCCATATTTATACAATGTAAACCATAATATCCTAGCCTATTATGGGGCAACCATGAAGATCTTTGATCTTTAGGCACCCTAAATGAAAACAGTTGTTACAAATGTGGAAGGATGAAAAATAGGAAATATAGGAAAACTGTTAATCGCCCCAGGAGTGACGATATCTTCAGATTATAGCTATACACGAGCAGGAACGCACTGTTGACCTCCAAGTTTGACGCATTCTGTTACAGCTACCTTGGCATAGCATTGTACGGGATATCGCACTGGAACCACATTCCTTGGGTAATGATAGGATGGATGGGGATCAACTTGAGCGATGAATGCCCATCCTTTTCATAGCATGTTCAGCCCAATCTTCCTGCAGTCCATATATCTCAAAATAACTTTATAAACCATCATATATCAGTGCATTGAGAGATATGAAGCCTTAATTATCACAATCATAAGTATTAATAAAATAAAAAAATGACCAATCATACCTTGGTGGTTTGAAGAGTAGAGTGGGGTTAAAACGTTTATTTGGCATGCTCAATGGGGTAGGATAGAACAAGAAGAGGTAATTAAAGGTGGTCAAAAAAGGCCATTTCTAGGTCCAATATCTCCCCCCAACTGTCCTATTGCATTTCCTCATGCAACAACCTCCATTACTCCGAATCCAAATCTTTCACTAAGCTCTGTTCATGGAGAGAAGAGAAGTTGTAGGGGAACTCAGACATCCCTTCTTTTTCTATGAACCCTCTGTGAGCAATCCAATATCTCCAGCATCGTTACTCCTCTGTCTTGGTTAGTGAGAAGTCCATCCTATATGGTTTTGCTGGCCACCAGATGAGGAGAAATTTAAATTTCAGGCCCAACCAATTAGCCCCACATTCCCTGAAACATCCAACATAACGTTCGACCCTGGAAAGTGCCTGTTCAAAATTTCTAAAATAATAGGGGTCTCTGCTCCTAAGTATAGGAGAGGCAACCTACCATATGTGCTTACTTCCTTCCAACGTTGCTTGTTGGTGTATATAAATATGGTTGGTACATGTAGAAATAACTTCCTCCTGCAGCTCCATTATGTGCTGAGTCTGGATAGGGCATGAAAGAAAACTCATGTGTCAAGCAAGAAAAATACCCATATTTTGAGGCTCACTTCGAACCCACAGGTTAGAGTGAGCTTCATTGTGAGAAAAGGTTTGAAAATACCTTTCCCATTGAGCATGATTGCTCACAAAAGAAGCAAAGTCCCTCAACTGAACATCCCCTAAAAAAGGGACAGGATTTGAATGGCGGTCTAGAGGGCAAGCCATCTCATGCAAATATAATTCACATAGCAAATTTTGATCTTCAAAATTACTTCCTAAAAACATTTCCAAAATTTTTGCTGAGGTCATTATCTCAAATGACCTCCCTTATTTCAAAGCTCTCAACTTAAACCAAACAAATTGTTCAAATAGAAAGACAGGGTAAGAAGAAGAAGGTACCCTAGTGCCCAGGAGTTCTTGAGAGAGAGCATACATCTGCTCTTTTTCCTTCTACATAAACTGGAAATTTTTCAGCTCCCTTAAATTGCTCTGTAGATCTTCCTCTTGAAGTCTATGGGTCATACGTTCTTCTACCCATTTCTCTTCTAGTCTTCTGGTAATATTTTTATGCTCAATAAGGGAAATTATCCCTTCTTGGTATTCCTCCACCTGGCTCTTCCATTTTATTACCTCCATTCTTAGAATTGAGACTTCTGCTGTAAGGTTCAGGGTTTCTTCTTCATGATGCTCCTCCTTGTCAGAATCCAGGTCGATGAAGTTTTGAAGGGGATCAATCCACACCTTGTCACCTGATGTGCCACATTGGACACCCTGCACATCTGAAGCTATCTCAGGGGGTGCTGGTTCTTGTGTGACAGCAACCTTTTCTGGACTCTCTTCAACAACAACATCCACCACTCTTGGAGATGCTAGTTCTTGTGTAACAACGTCCTCTTTCTAGGGTTCTCTCATGGAAATTTTGGCAGCTGACTGTGAGGACATTGGTTCTTGTGGAGCAACTTCCTCCTGAATTTTAATTCCATTTTCTACCTGATTATCAGCTGCTACCTCAGCCAGAGGTTGTGAGGCTACTGGTTCTTGTGTGACAGAGCCCTGTTCTTCTTTTTCCTCCTACTACTGATATTGGATGTCTTCTTCAGTATGCAACTGCTCCTCAAATATTCCAATATCACCTGAGGATTGTGTTTGAACTTGTTCATCTTCACTCCAATCCATATCAGGAATGACATCCACTTCAAGTTTATTTTCTTGTTGCATTTCAAAAGTCCCTACTGCAACCTTCAAGGATGTTGGTTCTTGTGTGACAACATCCTAACTCACTTATTCATCTCCATGCTGTTGTAGCTCCTCTTCTATGATTTCTGTGTCATGAGACAATTCTGGAGTCGTAGTACAAAATTCTTTATTAAACTCCAGAGTGCCCTCAATTCCTGGTTCTCCTCCCATTTGGTCAGCCACTTGGACAAGCACATTCAGGGATGTCGGTTCTTGTGTGACAGCACCCTGTTCAACCCCATCATTGCCTTATTGTTGTGGTTCCACTTCTATAACTTCTATGTCATGGGAGGACTCCAGGTTCACAGTGCAATCTTCATCCCCACAATCAAGAATAACTTCATCCCTTGGTTCCTCTGTCCCAGAGTTAGTGGCAACTTCAGAAAGAATATTTAAAGATGTTGGTTCTTGTGTGACAACATCTTCCTTCTTTACAACTTCCTCCATTGTAGGTGTAGACTATTGTGTTGTAAAGGCATGAATTACAATCTTGTGGCTTGCTTCCTTAAAGATTTCTCCACAGGTGGGACAGAACACTCTTTCTTCCTCATTGCCAGGCTCAGTAGGATTTGGTCCCTCCAATTGATCTGCAGCCTCCACCAATGTGTGCAGCTTCCTTTCACCCTATTTTCTGCATGCTTCTTTCCAATTTTCCAATTCCTTTTTGAGTGTTTGGACTTCCTCTTTTAATAGCCTATTTTTGAACGAAATTCCTTCAATTTGGGGTTCTTCTTCGACCGGCCCCTGTGGGGCATCAATTGGCCTGGATTCAAGAATGGGTAACTCAATTTGTGCTTCTAAGGTTGCCCATATTTTCCTTGCTGCTTCTGCTGCTGCAACCGACCTGGTTCTTTTCCTTCTTATTGGTGGAGATATCTTAATTTCATCCTTTGATATCTTCCTTTTTCTTTGTGGTGCTGGAGTTTCTGGATTCACAGCTGAGGTAGAAGGAATGTTCCCAGTTCTAGAATTTTCTTGTTCCTTGAAATGTTCTTCCTCAATCAAAGTTCCTCCCCACTCAGGTGAGGATTCAATGGTCACCAGCTCAGTATTTTATTCTGTTGCCATGGCTCTATCATCTTCAGGTTCAATTTTCACAGCATCTAATGCTGCTTCAATTTCACCCTCTACTGTCAAAGCTACCCTATTATTTAGTTCTTCCACAGGGTTTTTATGTACATCTTCTCTCAATTGTTCTGCTTGTGCCCCTGGTTGATCCTTTGATCCAGTCTCATCTCCCCCCCCAACTAAATTGGAGGGGCTCCAATCCTCCTGTTGTGCTTCATCCCCCCCCAACTGTGGATGGACCTGCTCTTCTTCTATATTTAACATAACCCTATGATGGAGATGAGATAGTAAAGGGAATTCAGAATTATAAACGGTTTGGTACCTACCTTCACAGGTGATATATTTCTTGAGGAAAACAATGACTTGATTCCATGGCTATGGCAATGACTATAATACTATCCCCCTTGTTGTCATTTGAACCTGCTCCCCCTCTATTAGAAAGTCCTATACTGCTGCAGTAGTGAGGACTTGACATGAAAACCAAGCCCTTCCCACCTGATGAATACCAATGACCTTAGCCATAATGGCTTCAAAAAATTCAATGCGCAATCCACAAACCTCTGAGTGAGATTCTGTGAGGTTCAGAGAAAATTGTAAGGCTGCTCCATGGTGAAATCCAGTCAGACGTTCGAAAAATTCCATCCAACCTACAGCTTGAAATATAGAGAAGACTGCAGCATTTCTCCTAAGTTCTCGTGTGTTTGAAGGTTCGTAACGAGCCGAAATCCCCATGTTTCTAACTTCGAAATTAGTTTGCATTTCAATAGATTACAGAATCCGACAATGGAGGTTACAACAAAGAGTATGCATGGACCGCTGAGAGGAGAGTTAGGAAAATTTGGAAAGTTTCAGTGCACCGTATTATTTGAAATTTTATTCCGAATTGGTAAAGGTGGCGGTTATTAGGTAGCATAATTATTCTTTATGTCGCATGGGCATAGAGTTAATTGATGCAATAATGGGCATAAAAAGGGAGGTATGACTGATATTGTTAAATCATATTGATACTTAATCAAGTGGTTAATCAAAGCCATACCTTCAAAAATGCACACTGGATGTCCTTCGGAGAATAATAGAATGTGTGGTTGTAGACATTGCGGAAGCCAAACTTGTGCGCTGTGCAGTCATTAAATATAATCATTATTACCGAGGTACTGCAATAACTCTTTCCACCTATGAAGCAAAAACCATCGTGTCAAAATGGTCAAAAATATGAGAAATATCACATTATGGGTTAGATTGTCGACATCAGGAATCAGATCCATATCTAGGAGAGTTGATAGCATGCAAAAAGATCTGCTAATAACACAGGAGTCACAGCCATAGGTCATAAAGAAATCGAAGAAGAGATGCAACCTTCAATGCTAGAAAAATCATCTAAATATAGCGGAGTTGCAGCTGTCGAAAAAGATGTCGCAGCTGCCGAAAAAGAGGGAAGAAAATGTTAAGCAGACGGAAAGTGCTGTGCTAGAGCGATGAGAAATGGGTTTTATGGTCAAAAGTGAAATGGGGTCACAGTGTGTGGAAATGGAAGAAGGCGGAGTTTCATGATGCGACAACTTCCAGGAACAGTGTTGCAGCCATCGGAAAACGGTGTCGCAGCTGACGGAAAAAGGTGTTGCAGCTGCCAAAAAATGGGTGTTGCAGCATCTGGAGAATGGGTTGCAGCTGTCAGGAAAAGGTGTTGCAGTGGCCAGGAAAAGGTGTTGCAGCTGCTGAAAAATGGGTTGCAGCTACCGGAAAAAGGTGTCGCAACTGCAAAAAAAAGGTGTCGCAGCTGCGACAAATTTATTTAAGGGAAAAAAATTTGTGGTGTGGGAAGGCACAAAAAAATGACTTTTGGTCGATAGGCCTGATCTGACCCTCATCCTTGGGCGCTTTCCTACAAATTTTGGGAAAACAACAAAAAAATATCAAGTGCAAAAATAAAAGATAACATAACAAGAAAGAAAAAAACAACAATTAGTTATGTACAATGATTCATGTGCGATTTACAGTGATCAATTAATGATTGGCAGAGGCAGAGAGAAATTCTTGCCCTTGTGCTAGCTGGTAATCTGGATCAGCAGCAATTTGTGAGATAAATGCATCCTTTGAAATTGGTTTACGGTACAGTCATAGTCGGTGACCATTAGCAAATAATGGTACGCAGTTTTCATTGATAGTTACCAGGCGGACTGTGCCGTTATCAAATACCCTGTCTACTAGGTATGGGCCCAGCCATCTTGTGTGTAATTTTCCCTTGAAATCTCTTTTGAATCTAGAACCGTATAACAGTGACCAGTCTCCCTCATAGAAGACCTTCTTTTTAATAAATTGGTCATGCCAATTGGATCTCTGTTGTTGAATTAACACTGTCTGGTCCACTGCAGCTAACCGATTCTTGTCCAATTCATTCAGTTGGTTCAATCTTCTTTTCTGGGATTCAGTTACATCCAGGTTTACTTCTATGGATGTCTTTAGGGTCTTGATTTCAAATTCAATTGGGAATATGGCACTTTTTCCATACACTAAATCGTAAGGAGCGAAACCTGTGGTGTTATGCCAAGTGGTGCGATATGCCCATAGTGCTTCCAGAAGCCTATTAGCCCAATCTCTACGATGGCTCTTAACTGTCTTGGTAAGGATGGCTTCAATAAATTTATTAGTGCTTTCCACTTGGCCATTGGCTTGGGGATGGTAAGGTGAAGCTACCCTATGTTGAACATGATACTTCCGTAGTAGAGCTTCAAATTGATGCGACATGAACTATGGTCCCCAATTAGTAACTACTTCCTTAGGTACCCCAAAACGGGTAAAGATTTCACTCTATAGAAAGTTGATCACAGCTTGGTCATTATCCTTTGCCAGAGCTATAGCTTCTACCCATTTGGTCATATAATCGATACAGACCAAGATGTAGGCTTTCTATTTGGAATGAGGGCTAATAGGGCCAACAAAAAACAGAGCCCATCTATCAAATGGTTCAATTACTGATTGTGGTTGTAGAGACATTTGATCCAATCTGTTGGGATGACCCATCCTTTTGTAGCTATCACAGGAATGAACATATATTTTTGCATCCATGAAAAGAGTTGGCCAATAATAGCCCATTCTCATCGCTTTATGTCTTGTCCTTCTGTCTGCAAAGTGTCCCCCACAAGGTTCATCATGGCATGCCTTCATTATATGAAATATTTCATCTTCCCTTACACATCTTCTAATTTCAAGATCAGGACCTGTGTAAAAGAGATGACCATTTACCCAACAATACTTGGCACTTTACTGGATGATTTTTCTCTTCTCTCTTTTAGACATATGTACCGGAAGCTTTCCTGCAATCGAGTAATTAGAAACATCTGCATACCAAGGGGAATGAGTTGAAACTGATAATAAATGTTCATCTAGAAAAGAGTCCTCAACAGGAAAATTATCATCACTGTTAGTGAAACGAGATAAAAAATCAGCGACAACATTTTCTTTTCCAGGTTTATCTATGATGGTAATATCAAATTCCTGTAATAATTAGAGCCATCTAGTCACTCTGGCATTAGTGACGGGTTTGTTCATTAGGTATTTATCGGTATAGTGGTCAGTGTGCACAAATGTAGGATACCCAGTAATGTAGTGTCAAAATTTGTTAACGGAGTAGAAAATAGCTAAGAAATCCTTCTCGGTGACAATATAATTAAGCTCAGTAGGGACAAAGTTTTTACTAATATAATAAATTGCATAAGGTACTTGACCATCACGCTGTCCTAAAAATTCTCCAATAGTGATATCAGAAGCATATGAAGAAATGTGGAAGGGTAGGTTCCAATTGGGCCCTCTTAAGATAGGAGCTGTGGATAGATTTTTCTTAATATTAACAAATGATGTCTGGCATGCTTCATTCCAAACAAACTGCACATCATTCATTAACAGTGAAAACAAAGGAGAAGCAAGTTTGGAAAAATTCTCTATAAATCTTTGGTAGTATCCAGCATGTCCCAGAAAACTTCGCACCTCTTTTTGAGTTGCGAGAGTAGGTATATTTTTTATTACCTTTATTTTTGAGGGATCCACCTGAATACCATCAACAGAGATGAAGTGCCCCAATACTACTCCTTCACTCATCATTATATGGCACTTTTTGGAGAGAGCTAGGTCTGTTCACAGCAAGTTAAAACCTTTTTCAATTTTTTCAGTGCTTCTTCAAAATCCTTGCCATAAGGAGTGAAATCATCCATAAAAATTTCCATACTGTCATTAACTAATTCTGAAAATATGCCGATTACAGCTCTTTGAAATGTTGCTGGTGCATTACATAAACTAAAGGGAAGCACTCTGTAAGCAAACATTCCCCAGGGACAAGTGAAGGTAGTTTTATCTTGGTCTTCAGGAGGAATCTAAATTTGATTGTACCAGCTAAACCCATCCAATAAGGAGAAGAACTTCTTCCTTGATAGGGGCGCCGAGTACTTGATCAATAAATTGCAAGGGAAAGTGGTATTTTTGTGTGGCTTTGTTCAGCTCCCTATAGTCGACACAGACTCTCCATTTACAATTTTTCTTGGGTACAATTATGAGTGGGGAGACCCACTCGCTATCTGAAATAGGATATATAAATCTTGCTTCCAAGAGTTTCTAAATTTCTTCCTTCACTATGTCCCTAATATTGGGGTTCATTTGTCATTGAGGTTGGCACACAGGCCGAGAGTTACTTTTAATATAAATATGATGGGTGCACAGGTTAAAGGGAATACCCCTCATGTCTGTATACTCCCAGGAAAATTCCCCCTTGTGTTCTTTCAAGAGACTGATCATGCACTTTTGTTCATCTAAGGAGAGGCTGGGGTTAATATTTAGGGTTTTTCTAGACTTTACCTTAATGGGAATACTTTTTGAGTTTTTCAATACTAGGATTATGTGTGTGTCATCGACTAGTGCTTCTTCTGTGAGATTTCCTTGTTCTTCCTTACCCAGAGTAATGTTCAGGATTTGATAAACTTCTTTATTGACTGAGGTGGGTTCACTGATGAAGTTATTAATGGCATCATCTTCAATTTAATCTTTAAAAGTTAAGGCTTTCCCTATAGTTAATAATGATTGAACGCCCTCCTCTTCCTTTGGCTCCATCCAAAAAGAAGTTTTAGCTTCTAGAATCGGCCGAGCTGGGGGATAGAGAGTGAGGTTCTTAGTCTCAGTGCCATATGATATGGTCGTAGATCCAGATTGACAGCTGATGCAAGCATCAACTATGGCTAACCAAGGCCTTCCTAGGAACAATGGGTGTCCTCCCAGCTGCGACTTAGGTTGTAAAACCAAGAAGTCAGCAGGATACTCCCAAGAGTCAACTGAGATGACGAGATCATCTAGAATTCCTTCAGGTTTAATGGTGGATCTATCTGCCAGTTCTAAAACAGTGGGGGTCGGCCTAAGATTAGTGAGCCCAATTTTTCTTATAGTTTCGATTGTCATGACATTAATTGCTACTCCTAAATCTACTAGTACGTTGGGTATCTATGTATGCCCAATCTGCACTGTGATAGTGGGATTCCCAAGGTCATCATACTTGGAAAATAGGGTTTTTCTTGTTATTAATGCAGATAATTTCCCTATGACATGGACAGTGGGAGGATCTCTAGGTTTCCTCCTTGGTTTCTTTGTGCATAGGTCCCGAACAGTTCTAGCATAGATAGGTATGTCTTGAATAGCTTGAAGGAGGGGGATTTTAACATAAAGATTCTTTAACTCTCCTAAGAGGTTAAAATGGGGTTGTCCCCCTATCCTTGGTAGCATTAATCTCTTGAGATATGGTGGTTTCCTAATCAGCTAGGTAGGCTGCGTATCGCTGGATTTATCATTCTGTGTTTCAGCTGTCCCATTTGTGGGATGTTCAGCATCTTCAATAATGGGGGTTGTATCAGATAGATGCTGTGGATTCATCCCTTCTTCATGTACAGAGGGTGGAAAATATTCTATGATTACAGGCTCTACTATTTTCCTTGATCGTAAGCGAATATTATTACAAGGCATAGGAGAAAGGGAGTAGGCAGGCATGTTGATAGTCTCAAATTGATGGAATATTTTATTGTTTGGGTTAGGATTAGGTTGAGCAGGCAGCTGAGGTCGTATCGGTACATTAGGGGAAGAATTGTTTTGCAACTGCAGATGAGGGTATTGAGGATATTGAGGAGGGTATGGTTGCTATTGATGTGGAAGTTGTTGAGGAAACTGGTTCCCTGGATGGAAATTGCTCCATCCAGGAGACCAAGAAGTTGGTTGGTGTGGTGGCTATGTCCAGGGATTCCATGAGTTATAATTTTGCATTGAAGGTTGAGAAGGGTTCCACTGAGAATAAGATGAAGGGAATTCTGTATTCACATTTTGCATATTATTCCAATTACTCATATTATTCAAAAATGGGAATGAGTTCGGGGTCATACCTTGGTTTCGAGGATGCCAAGGTTTCTTTTATGCAATGAAGTAGGCCGGTTCCACCTCTGGAGTTGATTCCTGCAGAATAGCCTTCACTTGGGGAAGTGAGGGGAATTATTTTGTGTCATGGTTTAGCTCACACAACTGACATACTTTTACCTTGTCAAGCGGGCACTCCTTCAGAGGGTGGTTCTTTCTACTTTGAGGGTAGAACACAACTAGTGTGAGGTCCTCTACTGCCTGTTTTTGCTTTGCCCTCAAGATGTCAATTTCTAAGGAGATAGAGCTCATCATTTATGTTTTGAAATTTTCAAGAAGGTTTCCTATCTCTGCATGGGTGGCTCCTCCATTAGATGAATTCTGAGTTCTGTTGAAGACATCACATTCTAGCTTATCCTGTTTTTCCTACCTGTTATTCCTGGAAGATCCCCTGGAGTACCTTTTGCATAATTCCACAATATTTTCAAAAGACTCCTTGGAGATATCCCCCTTTTCTAAAAGGTTTAACATATCTAGGCAATCATCCCTAATCCCGTGAAGCAGGATTATCTTGAGCACATCTAACCCCATGTTCGTCTATCCAACTCTTTGCACATTATATAAGAGCCTTTCTACAAAATCTTCTATACTTTCGTCTTCCTTCTGCACCATTTTGAACAATTCTTCTCTTTTGTCTTTGGTGTTGCAATATTCCTGATATTTCTCCAGGAACACCTGTTTCATCCTGTCCCAATTAGTGACAGTTCCACCTCCTAGGCTCATGAACCAGCATAATGCATTGTCCTTCAAAGTGGCAGGGAAGAGCTTCAACTTTTGTGCATCGGTGACGTAGTCATTGCTATGATAGAGGATATCAAACTCGAAAATAAATTCATCTGGATACTCTGCCACTTTTCCATAGAAGCGAGGCAACACCGATGGTGATATATTTTTCATAGGGGCTGTTCCTTCTAGCTGCTGAATTGGGAATTGAACTGTAGCCACCATTCCTTTAGGCAGGGAATGATATTCATGATGATGGTTTTCCCCCATTGCCTCTTCCTTGTCATATTCATGTCTATTACTCCTTCCTTCTTCTGTTTTCTCTTCTTCATTCCTCTCTTTGTTCGTTTCTTCGTTCCTCTCCTCATTCTTTTCTTTGTTCTTTTCTTCATTCTTCTCCTCGTTCTTTTCTTCGTTCTTCCATTGATCAGAAATGTTCTAGTGGAACTATGTCCACTCTTCTTTAGTTACAACCTTCCCATAAATGTGGTAGATCGGGCTTCTACCAGCAGGTCCGGTTGTACCAGCTTTGTCCTCCTCTGCAGGGATATTTGAGGATGTCGTGGCTACTCGTGTGTTATCCACTATGGAACTTGATGCTGGCGCCCCAATATCAGCACGGCTTCTTCTGATAGGCATTTCCTGATGGAAATCCCTAGTGGATGAGTCAATTTTGTCAACAAGATCGTCAATGAATGTCCTTCTGCCCAATTGTGGACCTCGACCACAACCTCGACCACCTGCACTGTTAGTATTTTGTGGGGTTTTAGGATTCGAAAGATGATCATGGTTTACCCTTCTTGTATTCATGCAACCCAAATCATTACAATGAAAAATGGAAAAGACTGAATAGAAACAATTACAAGATGCAACTAATGATGGTGTTTAATCTTTATCCTTCCCCGACAACGATGCCAAAATGTCGGGCACCCAATATGTAAGTGAATTACAACTAACATACAGAGTGTACAATATTTATTGTCAACCTAGGGAAGTCTTGTATTTCAAGGATAACATGCACAGTATATTCTTAAACATGAAATTACTGTAATTGAACAATCCTATCCTCTGTTTGGCTATGCTCATCCCAGGAATCTAATTAATTTAGTTACCTTCTAAGGAATGCAATCACAATTACCTTCTACCGTTCTTGATCTAAGAATGGAAAGGTAAAAGTCACATCTAAATTACAGTTGCAGATAAAGGGAAATTCTATTCAAACCACTTAATGATTACCTCAACTATCTAATCTGATTATCCTACGAATCCAAAGACATAAATTGAATATTGATCTAGGAATTCGAAATACATAAATTGAGTTTAGCTGTTCTATGAAATTGAAGTACAAGAATGAAATTTTGTAATCATAAAAATAAGAGACAAGCTGTAAAGATTCATGGAAACAACAAATAAAATATCTAAGAATGAACAGATCTGTTACATTTACCACACGAATTGCATAAGAAATAATTACCTACTCATTCGACTGTCACAGCATGCCACTACAGGCATCCAAGAGATGCAATCACGACACACTGTAAATCCACACTTGTTACAACTTCCTATGAATAAATAAAATTAAAATAACATCACATAACAAAATGATTGAAAATGCCTAATTTAACTCAGCGATCCTTGTGGAAGGTGGGGCCAACCTTTGCACAGAGATGTTGGCTGAACACACATAAAAACCCTTAGATCAAAAGTAACTCCTTGTATTAAAAGACAGAGTGATTACACAATTCCTCCTCATAGCTAATGCGATGAATTGATTATATGTTCATTAACCCTTGGTTCGAAACAGTTCTCCATATTTATACAATGTAAATCATAACATCCTATCCTATTATGGGGCAGCCTTGAATATATTTGATCTTCAAGCACCCTAAATGACAACAACTGTTACAAACGTGGCAGGATGAAAAATAGGAAATATAGGAAAACTGTTAATCACCCCAGGAGTGACGATATCTTCAGATTACAGCTATAGACGAGCAGCAACGCACTATTGACCTCCAAGTCTGACGCATTCTATTACAGCTACCTTGGCACAGCTTTGTCTGGGATATCACACTGGAACCATATTCCTTAGGTAATGATAGGATGGATGGGGATCAACTTGAGCGATGAATGGCCATCCTTTTCGTAGCATGTTTAACCCAATCTTCCTGTAGTCCATATATCTCAAAATACCTTTATAAACCATCATATGTTAGCTCATTGAGAGATATGAAGCCTTAATTATCACAATCATAAGTATTAATAAAATAAAACAATGACCAATCATACCTTGGTGGTTTGAAGAGTAGATTGGGGGTAAAACATTTAGTTGGCATGCTCAATGGGGTAGGATAGAATAAGAAGAGGTAATTAAGGGTGGTCAAAAGAGGCCATTTCTGGGCCCAACAGTTGCCTCCAAGGAATCCTTCTCCACTCTCACTCTATGAGGAGGACCTAGCATTCACATGGGAGATGACTCCCAAATCCTATCTACAAGGAGAGGTTCAGTTAAAATCCAACATGGTGAGTTCAATAATGTTTGCTATGTTCCCTGTCTTGCAACAAATTCATTGTTTGTTTATCAGATGACCCATATAGGCTCTCCCAAGAGATTTACATTCGAATCTGACTCTATTGAAATCATAGAAAAAGCTACTAGAAAGCTCATAGTGAAAGGTATAGCTAATCATGCCACTAAGGCTTATTAGTTCTCTCATTTTTTACCTGTTTCACCTCCTACAGCTCTATTGACTCATGCTAACAACACCAGCAAGATATGGTGTGAGATATTTGGGAATCTCAATTTCAAATATCTCCAACAAACTCCACAATGATAAAATGGTTGAAGGCTTTCCTCTCATCCAAACTTCTGATGCAGTATGCCCTAGTTGCTTGGCTGGTAAGCATCCAGAGAAGAGGTATGAAGTTGGGAAGGCACATAGAGCTTCCTCTACACTTGATTTTATACAGAGTGATGTGTCAGGACCAATGCCTACAACATCAATTAATGGTTCCACGATTCCTTACTTTTATTGATGATTGTTTTAGGTTCTGCTGGATATATTCCATGAAACAAAAATTGGAAGTATTTGGAATTTTTAAAGTTTTTAAAGCTTTGATAGTTTTTACATAATAGAGTGCCTCATAAATTAGTGGTTGGGGCCACTCCATTAGAATCACTGCATGGGTATAAGCCTAATGTCTCTCACTTGAGAGTTTTTGGTTCAAAATATTGGGCCAAAATACCCATAGACAAGAGAAAGGCCTTCAAATCCCAGAGTAGCAAATGCATACTACTAAGATATGTTGAGGATGCAAAAGCATATAAGTTGATGGAACTTGCAACTAGGAAATCCTTCATTGAGTGCAATGTTTAGTTTGAAGAAGATTAGTTGTTTGATATACCACCATCTGAATCACAAGAAGGTATAACCACTCTTCTACTAACTTTTGATGATGATATTTTGTCACATGTTTCAAATTCAGATGAAGAGGATGAAGATCAACATGATCTTGGTATTAAGGCTAAACCTCATGAGATTCTAGATCCAGATCCAACTCCCGCCCCAAATCAGTGGCCTAAGCCTAGATGGGCCAAAAATATCATTGCGGTAGTTGGGGATGGTATTGTAAATCTAGAAGACAGAAGGAGAACAAGGTCCCAATATCAGAATGAGCATGTTTCTCTCCATCTCATAGATTCACTATCTATAGAGTGGTGTAACAAGGTTATAGGAAAGTGCTACTTGATAATAGCGAGCGATCAACCATTTGGCCCACAAAAGAAGAAAATTGATCATTCCTTTCCTCCTCTAGACAAAATAAACACATAAACATCCATCATATCAGAAGGACATTAAGAGATTCACATGCACAACTTCATAATGTTGTTGCACAGAAGAACCATGCTGTTGCATAGTGCTACAAATTACAGTAGATTTTTAGCAAGTTATTTCCCAAAGAGGAATATTTTTCTCCTAAGAATAACTTGTATTTACTGTTCCTACTTATTTTGAGGGGGGGGGTTTCCCATGCGGTTTTCCCCTATTTCCTCGGTTTATTAAGCATCTTTTTAATTATTTGAGATTGTAATGGGCGACTTTTGGCCTTGTTTCCAGGGCCCATAGTTGTCCAAGTTAGGATTAAGGGGGGGTGTTAGGATCTATAATCCTCCCTTGTCCATACTTAGTCTATTATATTATATTTTCCTAACTTAGGAGTCATTACTTTATATTGGGTCCACTAGTACCTTTGGGTCCACTTGGGATATTGGTGCCACCAATACCAAGTCACTAGAATATGGGGAACACATATAGAGGTTAATTGAAACTGACTACATGTTCATGCATCAATTTATGTTCCTTTGAGACCAATCCCTACAATTTAGGAGCCACTGGGAGTGCCACCACCAAACTCCTTCAGTTGTTGGTAGTTGGTAACTAGTTAAGCTAAGTTATGCTCCAATTACATTCAGTTAGATGTCCTCTAGTTTAGTTAGCACCAGGATTTCATGGTTTCATGGGATTAGGCTCCTATTCTCACCTACCTCATCATTTTAATTGGTTTAACTGATTGAGAGACTGAATTAGACTAGTGAGATTCGATAGTGATTTAGAAACTTGTAGTTATCCAGTCATTCAAGATTGAGTTGGTATATTCGAATCTCATCCACATGATTCAAATTCTCCTTATTGTAACACTGTTGTATACTCTTGTGATTAATGAATATTAATGTTGTGATTTACTGATCAATTCTTATCAGTTTTCTCTGAAACTTGTCTTTTTCAGTGTACATTTTTCATTCCATTCTACTGCACAATTATACAATTCAATTGCACTCATTTAATGTATATAAATGGAACAATAATTAAAACACACAAGAGAGATTCCTTATCCTTTCCCTTTTGTATTAAGGCACACGATTATAAGAAAAAAACATGATCTAATTGGTGAAGGGGGTAAAGAGGGGGATTATTTTGTCATCCCACTTATTAACATCCCTAAGTAAACCTTAAATCTCAATTATGCTTTGGAGTATTAGTTGGAACAAATTGGGAATGAAATGAAAGAATATTCAATATTACAGAGATATAAACATATATTCAAAAGCAGAGTATTACAATGAAAACCAAAATCTATCATTGAAACAAAGCAGTGAAAAACATTGCGATATACATAGAAATATGGATGGGCTTGTGGTAGCTTATATATTAGGAGAGATGTCATGACTAATATCATTCACAAATCCCATAACATGTAGCTAGAAATACAATTTATAATATGCCCAACAAACCTAACAATATAAATAAATCCCTAAATTGCAAGAACCTGCAACCTAATATGATTAGCGTTGAGTGGAAATGTTGACGTAGATGAATATTACTCATATAATATATAAAGGATCTTTGAAAATATCACAATTTTTCACTTGGTTTCCATTTTGGGTCTCGTTTATATCATTGGAAAGAACATTTGCAAAATGCATTAGCTCCACTAGCTTTGGTTGTAACTATCCCAGAAAATCTATTAGGAAAAATGGCTCAAAAATATAGTATAGAGACCATTGTTGAGATGGTTGTGAATTTCCAACCAAATCAATCCTCCTCTCTTAAGTAGAAATGTTTCCCATTTAATCAAGTGCCTGTATCGAATGGGGTAACTTGTGTTGGATTTAATTCCTAGTAAACTAATTTTCACGGTGAAGAACCTACTTGGATACTTTGTTAAATTTGTAGGCCCTGTTGTTATATGATTTTCATCTTGAAATCCTATTGTTACTAGTTATTACTGTGATTAGTTTTGTGGTGGTCATCAACTTACTGGGTTATACTAAGACTTAAGAAACTATAAACTAGACTCAAACTAAGCATAACTTCTATAAGAGAAAGAAAAAAGGGTTTGAGTGATAGAGATTATATACCTTATTTATGAAGGCTAGTCCTAGCTTTTTGTTTTCCTTCAAACCAACCTCCAATTTACTACTTCAATACCTCCAAGAAAAAATATCTTCCTCAAACACTCTTTACTATCATAAATATGAAACATGTATAAGAAAGAGACATAAAGTTATCATTGAAATCAATATTTCTGAACATGATTCATTAAAGATCAAAAGTATACACAATTTAGTGTTGAAAGGGAAGATCTATTTATTAATCAAGTAACTTGAAACAAGTACAATTATACCTCATTCTGAAATTGACTCCTTAAAACCATGGCCTGATTCTCCTTGCTCCTATTTTCTAACCAAAATCCTCCAACATAACCTTAGGTTAAGTGTTATCTCTCTTTCTCCTAGCCTCTCTCATCCTTTTATGAAAAAAATGAGAATAGTAGTTGTGAGGCTAAAGAATTTGGGGAAGCTTGTGAGGTTACAACATCGAACTCAACAACCTTCTAATTAATCTCTTTTTAATTTTAATCAATTTTTGAGGGACATTCTAGTTGTACAAAGACAACCAACATGTGACACACAAGTTTCCATTAGAAAACCGACGTGTACAATATTTAGGGGGGGAATTTGGTTGTACAGAGTTAACTATCCTATGGGACGCAGGTTGTTATACTTCCACATGTGTGTATTCCTTAAGCACACAATAAAAAGAGACAAGGATGGAGTAAACAATGAGTGATTAGGACCATGATCATCTATAGAAAATTGGCTCTTCAATCCATTTGTCCTTTTGTGTGATGAAAATATTTGTATCGTCACTCAGACAAAGAAGTGATAATTTGAGGGATAATAGATGCCCCCTAATGTATGAGGTCAAATGGAAAATGATGGAAAATATACATTACATCGTAAAAGTGGAACACAAAGAACTAAGAATCAAAGATGCTAGAAAGTACTTGAATAGAAAAATAGGAAGTACTTTTACAACATCATCACTAATAAGATTTCATGTTCAATAATGTGGAACATGAGCTCCAATACAATATAGATCTACTTTATACATATACGTGTTTTGAAAAGAACCAAATGGCCACGAGTGGTTTACAAAGTGGATCACAACCATATAAGTACAAAGATAGATATTCAAAGCTGGAGTTATATCCAAAAGGATGACATGTTCTTGCATAAATTAGGCCTTGTTGGCTAAAAGCTTGAGGTCTTCATCCAAATCCAATCTTAAGTATGAGTCCTAACCATGTGAATAAGTGAGTTGAAGTCGAAAATGGCGGATACTATCGGATTACCTATTTAGAATGTGAATCGATAACAAACGCGAGGGATACCACCGGTTTTGAAAGTGGAACCCAAGGTACTATCCAGAACTCTAAGTCCTCTTCCTAGAGTAAGATGAGTTGAAGTCTACGAGAAGGAACTTATGAGAAGGAAGACATTCATCGTGCACACAAGTAAAATGGAATACTTTAATGTTATGAAATAATATGACATAGATCAATATTAGGGATGGAAGACACGAAAAAGTCAAGACAAATTGCAGAATGGTTGAAATAGGGTAGAGATCCTTGAACAGTAAGCATGACACGATAATGACTGAGGCAGCTTTGGATAAAGAAATATGACTGAGATAAATCTACAATGTAAGATAAATTAACAGATCATCCATACAACTAGAAGAGTAACCAACTAGAGTAGAAAAGATTAGAAAGCACGGGTAAATATAAGGCCAAAATATAGAACCCAACCATAAAGGTAGAAAAATAGTGCTTTGTTCAAGGAACATGTGAACTTGATGCCAAGCAACTGATGAAATTCAAAGATCACTCTGTTCCCTTTCTCTTTTTGTTTTTGAAAGAATATATTTCTTATATATGTTTAATGAGACCAAGAAATAAAAATCATGACCTTCTTCATTTATTAAAGCAATCTTGAAGAAGAGAGAGAAGAATGATTGATAAAGCATTGATCCGTGAATTTTACGAACCTAAATTAGTAAGTGCTTCGTGATGTTTTCACGATTTGAGAGTCTAAAAACACCAAAGAAGTCTCTAGGGGGGGATTTTTTTGTAAATTTAGTCTCTAAAGTCCAAAAAGGTATAAAACAACCAAATGAGAACTCTACTAGCTCAAGAGAACTAACGTACTCATTTTTTGTAGTTAGTTGACGAGCTACGAAAAAGGGTTAAACTATCACCACACTGACACTCCTTCAAGAACAAGCATAAGCTTTAGTTTAATGAATTTGAAGGGAAACCAAGGTCACTCACATGTTCTCAGAAAAATTCTAGTGGACAGACGTTCACCCATGTGTTCTCATAAAAAATGCTAGTGGAAACTGGGCACATGCGAGTTCTCAGAAAAAAATCTAGTGGAAACTGCGCACACAGGGGTGAAGGATTGTGCACTCATGTGTTCTCAGAAGAAAATATAGTGGGTACTCATTCACCTGCGTGTGGGATGCAAGTTACAATCAACTACACCCACATTTCATGCAAATCACAAATAAAAATATAAACACTGATCAAAATAAGTGAAAATTTGCAGGTATGGAAAGTATATCACGAGAAAGGGAACATGAGGACATGGATAGGGAAGTAATGTGCGAGCCATTGAATCTAAATGCACTGCGTAGGTGTGCCTTACTAAAATTATTTCACATAGAGAACATGCAAGCTCGTCTGAGACTCTTAGAAGCATTGGTGAGGTATTGTGATCCCGAACAATGTGTATTTAACCTCCAAGGTGAAATTCTAGAGATCATCGTGGAATATATTTATTTTCGCTGGTTTATCACATTGTGGAGTAGCAGTAAACTTAAAAGGATTAATCCATGGCATGGGGGATTTGATCATTCAACTCTATGTCAACACCTACTGGATTCCAAAAGCACAAAAGTTAGGAAGTGAAATTGCAATTGCACAAATTGCAAGTTTTTTCGCTAAAAGTTATTGTTTCTATCATTACATGGGTTGCATGTGTAGTAGCATTGTATTTAGCTACAAGAAACTATATGCATATGTGTATATAATGCTTTGAAAATATGGTTTTTGATTGGTGCACCGGTCTTGTAATAAACATGAACAAGAATCTTACTTACTACAAGATGAACAAGAAGAAAGATTTTGTAACGTCCCCGAACCTCCGACTGGCAAAGAGGATGCTACTATACATCAAATCATTCGAGCATCTAGCCCAACGAATATGAACATACCTATATGTAATTCTGAAGCATGATACTTAAAACATCAAATGTATTATGAGGCATAATCATTCATATACACAATGGAAGCAAAACATATCAATCAATACTCATGCATATACAAATCAGCATTTAACATGTATATCATTGTTAGGTATAACTCCCGATTGATTGTTTATTACTTTGCCAAAAGCTATTATTTATACATTAGATGTGGCGGTTGAAAACCAGCCTTTTCACCTTCCTAT
>LPNX010973719.1:664006-676946 GCA_001517045.1 Pseudotsuga menziesii
CAGTATAGTTACGAGCAGCATACAGCTCGCCTTCAATACGCATAACATACAGCTGCAATTTCACAACATACAGCTCGCGCACAACATACAGCTCGCCTTCAATATACAGCTCGCCTTCAACACAGCAATACTATATAACTCACAGCTCGTCTTTCCTCAGACTTTAAAATAATATGCCGAGATAAGGATAGTTTCAATGCACAACGTCACAATACAGTCTACAAGCAATGGATGGGGTTTGCCTATCAAGAGAGCGCGACTCAGGAGAGAATGTCACACCAGGTCATGCACAGCAATTTCATAGAGAGTATGCAGAATACCAATAATTAGGTTTAGGGGTAGGCTCTTCATTAAGAAAATAAACGCACATAATGAATGCGCACAGGGGCAGACTGGCAGGCAGTCTGGCAGCCAGGAGGGCGCAGAAATGCAGCAGGAGTTATGGCAGACAACCTGCTCTGATACCAGTTGTTAGGTATAACTCTCGATTGATTGTTTATTACTTTGCCAAAAGCTATTATTTATACATTAGATGTGGCGGTTGAAAACCATCCTTTTCACCTTCCTATCTATTCATATTCCTATCTATTTATATTCCTATCTATTTACAATAATCCCGACGGATTATTCTAACAATCATCATTCATCAATGGTAAACATAATTGCAGACACAAGTTAGGAAAGAATACTTATCTTAATAAGAACTTGTTCTGCAACCAACTACATCGCTACAATGTTCCACCCAACCATAGGCCTACATGCTCCTCAATCTCTCAGCAACACTACCACCCCTGAGCTGGGCATGATTCCCCAAGGAATAAGGAACTAACAAACTTACACATAGCCAAGGATAGCAACACCATAAGGGTACACTGTTCAGCTAAGCCAACACAGTTGGGTTTATTAGGCGAACAACAGATTAGCCAATCCAACAAAGTTGGGATTATCAGGCCATCCAGGAGCTGGGAAAGGCTAAATGCTAAGTTGGTGAGCTCATTGAAGAGCTATAGACACCAACATCAGAACCAACCTGGCTTCTAGAACACCCACACACACCCAACACAAGGAAATCAGTCCCTTTTCTGCAACGCAGTCCCTCAGAACTTGATCTCCTTTCTAGTGCTATTCAGGGGTTGTGGAGAAGAAAGCCAGCTCAATAGCTCTGTTTGTGTGGTTCCCAACCCACTAGGTTTATCAAGCACCTTAGGCCCTCATTCACCACTCCAATGCAGTCTGAGGACAAAACCACTGCATGCAAGCAGCCAAACAACTATTCAAGCTTTTACAGGGGAAAAACACAATTGAACAGAACGTAGGAACTCTTAGCAATTCTTTAAGCGATACCACCCCAAAAAGGGAAAACACAGCCAAGTAAAATGTGGGCAAACAACATCCCACAAATGAATATGAACCCATAGCACCTGATCCTCAATGAAACCGTTGGAGAAATTGCACAGGCAGAAAATGGGGAAAGAACAACTCCCAACTATGCATGGTGGGCAAAGATGCAACCCACATAACTATTGATGCCATTACATCCAAGACTCAATGATGGAAAATAATAGAACCATTATGAAGTTTGACAATGGTGGAAAAAGACACAAAACTCTGCATGAACAGAGGAAATAACCGATCTGCAAGCCATCCAATCCGTGAGGCAGAGGAGAACTGAACATGTTCGCAGGCCAACAATCGAGCGGGGAAGAGGAGAGCCGAACCACCCAACAATGAATTCTGGATTCTTTTAACTCAATCCGCGTGAAGGTGAGTGAACAACCATGATCGGGATAGTGGACAGGAGAAAAGATGCGTTGTAGAGAGAGTATCAGTGTAGTGGTATTTTTTCCAGCAAAACACTGCCCCAACTAACAATGGAATAACTAAGGTGGTGGTGAGCAAAACAGAGTGGTGACACATGGCTCTTCCCCCATGACTCAATGTTCAACATTCCCCTTCCTTATCCTTTGGAATCATGCCCCTTCTCAATTTAGTTGCAGTGAACATAGCTGGTTGGGTTATTTAATTAAAATGCACATTTACATGATGTCACAATTTAATATATGCCATATGTCCCGATATACCATCAGTGACCATTCCAATCCGAAACATAACATAACCAAATCGATGGTGGGGATTTTTCCTTTAGCTCCTCATCATGATTCTTTACAATATATGTATCATTTATATTTAATGCAAACGGGGTTAAAACCAGGGTGTTACATTCCCCTTCCCCTTCAATAGCACTGTCCCCAGTGCTTTACAAAATTTGAACAAAATGCTGCACTGGTACTGCCTTAGTGTAATGCAAAATTGAACAAAAATGGATGTGCCAATCGCATGGCATCCTCCAGCTCCCACATAGCCTCTTCAGGTCCGTAATGCTCCCATTGCACCTTTACCTGCCCTATGGCTCAGTTTCAGAGCACTGTGACCTTCGTGTCGAGGATGCACATTGGCTTGATTTGGAACTCTCCCTCGGGTTCCACCTGAATCACATCCCAATTTATCACATGCTTAGGATCATGTACATATTTCTTAAGTAAAGAAACATGAAAAACATTATGAGCTCTAGTACTAGCAGGTAATGCAAGTCTATATGCAACAGGCCCTATTCTTTTAAGCACTTCAAATGGCCCACAATATCTAGATGATAGCTTGGCACAACTTCCAAGCTTCAAGGAACTTTTCTTTGATTTCACTCTAAGGTAAACATGATCCCAAAAACTAAACTCTATGTTCATCCTATGCTTATCTACATAGCTTTTCTTTCTATCCTGTGCTGCTTTTAGATTCTATCTGATCTTTACAACCTCTTGCTCCATTCCTTGAGCAGTTCTGGTCCAAGCAAAACTCTGTTCTCTAGGTTATCCCAAGTCACTGGTGTCCTACACCTTCTTCCATACAAAGCTTCATACGAATTCATCCCCAAGGATGCCTAGTGTCCATTGTTGTAAGCAAACTCTACCAAGTGTAAGTAATCTCCCCACTTGGTTGGTTTGTCCATCACATACATGCGAAGCATATCTTCAAGCACCTGATTAACTCATTCTATTTTCCCATCTATCTGAGGATGGTATGCAGTGCTGAATTTTAACTTTGTGCCCAAATATGTAAACAATCCCTTCCAAAAATTGGAAGTGAACTTGACATCTCTGTCAGAAACTATTGCCTTCGGCAATCCAGTCAATTTGAAAATCTCCTTCATGAAGATCTTTGCAATGTCATCAGTTTTATGTGTAGATTTTACTGGTATAAAATGTGCTTCTTTTGTCAACTTGTCTACCACAACCATGATGGAATCATGTTGTCTCCAATTCATCGGCAATCCTGTAATAAAATCCATGGAAATAACTTCCCATTTCCATTCTGGGACTGGAAAAGGCTGCAACAAACCTGTTGGATGTTGAAGCTCAACCTTTACCTGTTGACATTTCATGCACCTTGAAATGTATTCAGCCATGTCCTTTTTCATTCCTGGACAAAAGTACTACTTTCTAGGTGTAGCAATTGTCTTTTGGTACCCTGGGTGACCATAGTACGGAGCTTGATGGATTTCATCCATAACAACTCTCCTCAAATATTCTACATTCAAAATATAAATTCTGCCTTTATAAGTGAGAAGTCCATCATCTTCCAATTTATATTCCTCATACTTCTTCTCAAGACTTTGTTGTTGCAATTTGTCTTTTACCTGCCCATACAATTCATCTCTGGCAACATGATTAACCATCTGCTACCTCAAATCTGATTGTCAAATACTAAGAGATGCCACATGCATTTCCTGCACCTTCCTACTGAGTGCATCAGCTGCCTTGTTTTATTTTCCTTTTATGTGCTTGATTTCGAAATCAAACTCACATAAAAATTCCAGCCATCTCGCTTGCCTAGCAGTCAGAGTAGGCTGATCAAACAAATACTTCAGTCCATAGTGATATGTTTTGAGTTCAAATATTCTACCCATCAAGTAATGTCTCCACATCTTGAGAGCATGTACTATGGTTGCAATCTCTAGATCATGAGTGGCATAGTTCTTCTCATGCTCCTTCAACTTTCTTGACTCATAACATATCACGTGGTTGTCCTGCATAAGGACTCCTCCAAGCCCTTGTCTGCATGCATCAGTACATACCACAAAATCTTTCTCTGGGTCTGTAACCTTCAATACTGGTGCACTGGTGAGAAGATTCTTCAACCACTGGAAGCTTTCTTCACACTTTGAAATCCATTCGAACTTTACTCCCTTCTTTTGCAAAGAAGTGATGACATGTGCAACCTTGGAAAATCCTTCAATGAATCTCCTGTAGTATCCTGCAAGTCCCATAAAAGATCTTATATCCGTCACATTTCTTGGAGTAGGCCAATCCATAATGGCTTCAATCTTCTCAGGGTCTACTGATATACCCTCTTCTGAGATAATGTGACCCAAGTACTGAATTCTATCCCTGTAGAAGTCACACTTTCTCAGTTTTCCATAGAACTGATGTTCTCTAAGCACTTGTAATGTCAGTCTCAAATGCTCTTCATGTTCTTCCTTATTCTTAGAATAAACAAGAATGTCATCAAGGAAAACAAGAAAAAACTTGTCCAAATACTTACTGAAGATGCTGTTCATAAGGCACATAAATGTAGCTAGTGCATTTGTGAGACCAAATGGTACCACTACAAACTCATAATGTGCATACCTTGTCCTGAAGGTTGTCTTATGAATGTCTTCATCCTTGATTCTCACCTGATGGTAACCAGACCTCAAGTCAATCTTAGAAAATACCTTTGCTCCTCTCATTTGATCAAAGAGGTCATCAATCCTAGGAAAAGGATATTTATTCTTCACAGTAACCTTGTTCAAGTGTCTGTAATCAATACATAACTTGAGTGTACCATCTTTCTTCTTTACAAATAGAACCGGTGCTCCCCAAGGAGACACACTTGGTTGGATATACTTCTTTTCCAACAACTCTTGCAGTTGCATCTTCAACTCTAACATCTTCGGTGTACTCATCCTATAGGGTGTCTTGGTGCTGCTCCTGGCACAAGTTCAATGGTGAAATCAATGTCCCTCTTTGGAGGAAGCCCTGGAAGTTCATCAGGAAACACATCCTTGAATTCCTGTAACACCTGATAGTTGTCCAACCTAGGAGTCTCATCTCCTATTGGTTCCAGAATATGAGCTTCATACAACTGGCAACCTTTCCTACAGAACTTCTTCAACTACATTGTTGAAACCTGTCTTACTAAAATTACCTTCAGAATACCTTTCACCACTACTGGGTTTCCTTCTGCATCCATGCATTCAAAAGTCTTGTTATAACAATCAAGCTTCACTCGGTGAGCTTCTAACCAATCCATTCCAATGAAAATACCATAGAAACCAAGTAGTATCAAATTCAGATCTACACAAGTAATCAATCCATTCATAACCAATGGACACTTCTATACCAATTCACTGACCCTTCTATTAGTCCTAGTGGCCAGCTGAACTAACCAAGGTTTCATATGCTTGTCCTTCTTAAAAGCACAAATCTCCACTACTTTAGGAGTAATGTAACTGTGAGTAGAACTAGGGTCAATCAAAATAGAAAAATATTGTTCAACAATATTACCTGCAACTTCAACCACAGTTGGCTGGTGATCTTCCTAGAGGTCCTCCAGTGTTTCATAAATTCTAGGGACTACTCTTGCTACTTGACCCACTATTTCTGCTCCCTGAATGTTATAAGCTGGTCTTGCACTTTCATTCTCAAGTGGACAATATCTGCACAAGTGAGGTCCTTCACATTTCCAAAATTTGAGAGGACCTTTATTCTGATGTGGCTCTTTAGGCTTTCCACCTATCACTCCAACTGGATTACTCGCAGCTTGGGATGGCTTCTTCTACTGATTCCTGAATCTAGAAGGTTTGAAAACTTTCCTTCTTCGATCAAACTTCTCATTCTTCTTGTCCTTCTATGGCTTATGGTAATCAGGTTTACCTTTGCTTTGTTTATATCAATACTTATCCTTCCTTATTGCTTCTTCAAGGTTCCTAGGTTTATAAAACTCAATTATATCTTTATAGGCTTGAGGAAATCCACTCAGAAACCGCTGGATCTTCACTTTTTCATATATGATGTATCAGACATACCTCAACAATTGCAAGAATTTATTTGCATATTCATCCATGGTCTACTGTCCCAATATTAGCTCATGGAACTCCTTAATCTTATCATCATAATACCTGTTAGAGAGGTATTTCTACCTGACATACTTCTTGAACTGTTTCCACTTCAGTCTCCTTTCACTAATCTTCTTTACTTGCTTAATGTGTTCCCACCAAATGGATGCTCTTCCATTGAGATTGAATATGCAAACTCGTGCCTTCATGTTTCTTGAATAATCCTGCACTTGAAAGTACTTCTTTATCCCAAGAAGCCAAGCTTCAGCTTCTTGTCCCATCTTTATCTCACCATTAAATGTACGAGGTTTAGCTTTCCTAAATTCATCTCGAGAGCGATCCCTATGGTGTCTTCTTCTTTTCCTCTTATGAGAAGATGAACTTGTATCTCCACTGGATTCTTCAGAATTAGATGGTCCACTAGAAGTCCTTCTCCTTCTCCTAGTGCTACTCTTACTACCTTCTGGCCTTGATGTACCCCGTCCAGAATCTATCTTTTTCTGCAAGTTTGTAAAACTTTGCAATAGGGCAGCATTCAACTAATTTTGCTCTTCCTGGGCTTTAACCAAGCTTCTCATGGTGGCTGC
This sequence comes from Pseudotsuga menziesii, assembly GCA_001517045.1. Classification (NCBI taxonomy): domain Eukaryota; kingdom Viridiplantae; phylum Streptophyta; class Pinopsida; order Pinales; family Pinaceae; genus Pseudotsuga; species Pseudotsuga menziesii. Next base: position 670,745 of record LPNX010973719.1, read on the forward strand.
AACCTCGGATGGTGCCCCATGGAATCTCCTTCCATTAGACTCTATGTCATAATTTCCATTACGAACATTTTCTCCCATGGCATCTTCTACTCGCTCATAAGAATCCCGAGCATCATACCCATCATGGGTTCTCATGACTAAACCACCTCTTGCTTTACCACATTGTTCTTTCTGGAATACTGCTCTTGGAATTTGTCTATAATTCTGCAATGTGTTACTAACAAAATGTTAGATGCATATCATTAATATAAAACCAAAAATACTTACCTTCCTCTTCTGGAAATTCATAAAACACAATTTTGCTTAAAACACAAAGTTTTTCTAACAAACTGTTAGATGCATATCATTAATATAAAACCAAAACTACTTACCTTCCTCTTCTGGAAATTCATAAAACACAATTTTTCTTAAAACACAAAGCTTTTCTCTCTTTCTTTTCAGCCCTATGAGCACTGATAATTTGCTGAAATCTGCTGAAACCTACTGAAAGACAGTCGAAAACTACTTGAAAAATTACTGATAAAATCCTTTGAAAAACCCAAATTTCCTTAGGCCCAATCGGACCTATTCCCAGCTATATTTCTGATTCTTCGACAGTCAAAACACCTAGTTCATCGGTGGTCTGTTCATTTATTTCTCTCTGGGGTTTCGGTGGCAAACCAACTAAAATTTTGATCCGCATCGGTGAGAAAATAGACTGTTCATTGGGTGCACAGTCCCTTGAGCAGCCACAACGACGGAAAGTGATCTTACAACAGTTTCCACAGACATCTATTGGCAAGTTGCTTATTTATTTCCTTCCGGCGTGTTGAGCCTGCAGTGGTCTATCATTCCACAATGGTGGCCAACATCCCCTTATAATTTTCGTGGAACAAAGCTTTGTTGGTGATCGGGGAAGGATCCTATAGTGGCATCGAACACTTAGTCCTCTAGGCATCTGCAATGGTGGTTTCCACAAGCCCTAACTCTTTTGTAGCGTCGGCACTCCCGAGCACTTCATGCCACCATAGTTATGTTATTGAAACTCGGAACCACTGTTCACTAAACACCTCGGCATCAACGAGTGGAGAGACTAATGCATTGGCAGGATATTTGTCTAAGCTTCCGCAATGGCGGGTCACCTTCATTGAATCTTTTTTGATTGGTGATCCAATCCTCTAACATTTCCTAATGGCCGATGATCTCGTTCCTTAGATAAAATTTTAGATTTTTTTCTTTCCTTGTCTTCTGCGGTATCGGCTCTTCCATCTTCTTTTCCTCGACGATGTCAATGACTATTCTCCTTCGATCACCGATAATCCCATTCCTCATAAAACTTTTAGAAATTTTGTGCCATCGGCGGTCGAAGGCTCTACTCATCGAATGCATAGTTTTATAGCCCTCTATAATGGAGGGTGCTCGATCAAGTAATTTCCATCGACGTCCATCGGTGGTCTCATCAACTAACTTCCGTCGATGATTTCAACACAACGCTTAAATAAAATTTTGAAACTTTGATCTTCTGTTGATGGTCGAAACCACTAAGCGCTACACATTGGAGTTTTAGTCCACACGGCAGCCATAACGACGGACTATCAAACAACTAAATTATTTCGCAGTGTCAGTGATCCCAACAGCTATTTTCCGTCGACGACATCTGTGGTTCGAACAATTAATTTCTCCCAAGGTCCGTCACTGAATCGGTGGTTCCGTCATCTAAATTTCGCCAATGATTCTATGACTTAGAAATTTTTTCAAAACTTTTCTCTTTTCACTTTCTTCTACCACGTCAGCCGTCAAATCAACTATCTGTCGGGTGGCCTTCCCACTAAGTGCTCCGCTGCATCGGAAGAACTTGTCACTAAGTTTTCTGATGAGCTGACATTCTGGCACTTAGAAAATTTTGTGAATTTTCTTGTCTTCACCCATTCTCTTGGTTTCTTTTGGGCAATAGGAAACTTGCCTCTATTAACTGTTTCTCATGGCCCTCTGAGGCCCAAATGCTACAACATAAGCTCTGTCACTGCATCTTCATAGCCTATTCAGGCCCATGCTACAACCAACACTCTAATACCACACTGTAACGTCCTCGACCCTCCAACCAGTGAATAGGATGCTAATATACATCAAATCATCTGGGCATCTATCCCAATGAACATGAACATACATATATCTAATGCTGAAGCATGATACTTAAAACATCAAACATATTACGAGGCATACTCATTCATATACAAAATAGAAGCAAAACATATCAATCAATACTCATGCATATATAGATCAACATTTAGCATGTATATCATCATTCATCAACGGTAAGCATAATTGCAGACACAAGTTAGGCAAGAATACTTATCTTAATAAGAACTTGTTCCGCAACCAGCTACATCATTGCAACATTCCACTGAACCATAGGCCCGCGTGCTCCTCAATCTCTTAGCAACGCTGCCACCCCCGAGCCGGGCATGATTCCCCAAGGAATAAGGAACTAACAGGCTTTCACATAGCCAAGGATAACAACACCACAAGGGTACACAGTTCAGCCAAGCCAACATAGTTGGGTTTATTAGGTGAAAAACAGATTAGCTAAGCCAACAAAGTTTGGTTTATCAATCCATCCAAGAGCTAGGAAAGTCTAAATGCTAAGCTGGTGAGCTCATTGAAGAGCTACAGACACCAACACCAGAACCATCCTAGCTTCTAGAATACCCACACACACCCAACACAAGGAAATACGTCCCTTCTCTGCAACACAGTCCCTTAGACCTTGATCTCCCTTCAAGTGCTATTTAGGGGTTGTGGAGAAGAAATACAGCTCAGTAGCTCTATCTATGTGGTTTGGCAACCCATCAGGTTTATCAAGCACCTCAGGCCCTCATTCACCACTCCAATGCAGTCTAAGGACAAAACCACTGCATGCAAGCAGCCAAACATCTATTTAAGCTTTTACAGGGGAAAAACACAATCGACCAGAACGTAGGAACTCTTAGCAATTCTTCAAGTGATACCACCCCAAAAAGGCAAAACACAGCCAAGTAAAACATGGGAAAATAGCAGCCCACAAATTACTATGAACCCACATCACCCGATCCTCAATGCAACCGCTCGAGAAATTGCACAGGCAAAAAATGGGGAAATAAAAACTCCCAACTATGCATGATGGACAAAGATGCAACCCACAGAACTATTGATGCCATTACAGCCATGATTCAGCGATGGAAAATAACAGAACCATTATGTAGTCTGACAATGGTGGAAAAAGACACAAAACTCTGCATCAACAGAGGAAAGAATTGATTCACAAGCCATCCAATCCGTGAGGTAGAGGAGAACTGAACATGTTTGTAGGCCAACAATCAGGTGAGGAAGAGGAGAACCAAACCACCCAACAACGAATTCTGGATTCTTTTAACTCATTCCGCGTGAAGGTGAGTGAACAACCACGATTGGGATAGTGGACAGGCCAAAAGATGCATTGTGGAGAGTGTGTGAGCGTAGTGGTCTTTTTTCAAACAAAACACTACCCCCACTAACAATGGAAGAACTAAGGTGGTGGTAAGCAAAAGAGAGTGGTGACACATGGCTCTTCCCCCATGACTCAATGTTCAACATTCCCCTTTCTTATCCTTTGGAATCATGCCCCTTCTCAATTTAGTTGCAGTGAACATAGCTAGTTGGGTTATTTAATTAAAATGCACATTTACATGATGTCACAATTTAATATATGTTGTATGTCCCGATATACCATCGGTGACCATTTCAATCTGAAACATAACATAACCAAATCGATGGTGGGGCTTTTGCCTTTAGCTCCTCACCATGATTCTTTACAATATATGTATCATGTATATTTAATGCAAATGTGGTTAAAAATGGGGTGTTATAGATTTGGTTATGCAAGTATGTTGAGTACATTCTTCTTTGAGTGGATTCTACTCCTGAGCCCAAGAGTGACCCTCCAATTCTCCCATCCTCATGATCCTAGACTCACCAGATGGGGTGAGGTATTGGTGAGGAAGGGGGGTGGATACACAAGATATTATTTTGATGATGACTTTGAAGCATGGTGGAGTTGACAGGTTCCTACCATCAAGTAGTTTCCATATGCATGTTTAGATTTCCGTGGAGACCTTGAACTCATGTTTCCTCTTGGAGAAGCATGGGGAGACATTGGTATATTTGTTTTTTAAAATATTAATTTTTTATGATTTTTAGTTTGTAAATATGCATTCTTATGTATTTTTGTGAATCTAGGCCTAATCATAATGCCTAATGCATATATTGGACCAGTGTATCCAAATGGGAATCCTATAGTGTTTGTATGACCGACAGAGGGAGGAAACGTTGACTCCATGCTTATGACACTTAAGGGAAAAATGACTCGTTTGACTCATGATATTCCTAATATTCTGATGGGTAGGATTCCTATAGATATGCAGGAGAATGTAGCAGGAATTCCACTTGCATGGTTGATATTGCTCTGAAAAGTATTTAGATGTGTCATTTTTTACAAAGAGGTAGTGGTAGATGCAGTTGAGGCTTTGGCCTCTCCTTAGGAGTATTTACATCATGGGGTATTATGATCCTAATTTTGTAATTTTATATGTAATATTGAATGGGTATATTGACTTGGACTCATTTTATATATTTTTGGATACACACACACACACATATGAGGGTTCATATCTACATGTGCTTGTTAGATTTTTATCATTCAAGCTAGCATTACGATCTTAGGATCTTTAACTGAAAGAATAACATGCATAGTAATAAAAGCAAGAGACAAGAGACAAAGAATTTTCCTCGGGGAAACCATAAAGGAGAAAACCACGCAACTTCCTCAGAGATAGAATTGTCACCAAAAGTAAAACCTGAAAACATAAAGATGATATCTCGACAGCAATAGTCTCTCTCTTGTCCCAGCAACTTCTCTCTCACTCATGTGCCCCAATGAGTGAATGTGAGTGTGAGAAATAGAGAGGCTCACTCTCTATTTATATTCTTTCATTCACTTAAAATCCACTCCATCATGTCGGCCTCACTTAACAATTACTTACTAGAGTCGACATCTCTAGGAGTGTCTAATAACCCTAGTGCCCCACAACTTGTGGGGACTTTTCCCTCTGATCAACAAGGAGGGTTAAAATTGACTTAGATGGTGGGGGCTATTGCCCCAACTTACAATAACTCACCTAGGGTCGACTTCTCTAGGATAGTCTAATAACCCTAGGGCCCCACAACTACGGGGACTTTAACCCTTGAATAGGAGGGTTACCCACAATGACTTGACATGAATTGTTCACATTATAGAAACTCCTGATAGGAACATTAGGGAATTACATGACTCAAATACATTATAGACACTTCCCAGAATAAACATCGGGGTACAATACATAAGAATTACAAGTTAATACATTTCAAAGTTACAATTACATCAACACTACCTCTTAACTAGGAAGGTATTCTCTCGACACAATTTATCAGCACAAGTCTTCTTCTCTATATCATCTGAATCATCGTCAAGTTCTCATCATCTTCATATTCAAGTCATATTCATCTTCAAGTCATCTTCATCTGGATCTGGATCATCATCACTAGATCTATATCATCACTCAATCTAGAGCATCATCACTGGATCTGGATCATCATTGGATCTATATCATCATCACTGGATCTAGATCATCACTGGATATGGATCATCATCACTGGATCTGGATCGTCACTGGATCTAGATCATCATCACTGGGTCTGGATCATCACTTGATCTGGATCATCACTGCTGGATCATTGCTACTGGATCATCATCATAGGTGCTATCTCATGATTCTTCTCATCATAAGAATTTCTACAGAGCCAGCCCTTTTTCATGCTGGTTGTAGGCCTAGAATCCATGTAGGTATTCATTGATAGATCCAACCCTTTTTCATGCTAGATGCACATCTACAGAGCTAGTCCTTTTTCATACTGTATTTATCATCACAGAGCTAGTCCTTTTTCATACTATATGTGGCATCTACATAGAGCCAGTCCTTTTTCATACTGGATGAGTCTTCACAGAGCTAGTCCTTTCTCATACTAGATGTGGGATCTACACAAAGCCAATACTTTTTCATACTGGATTATTCTTCACAGAGCTAGTCCTTTTTCATACTAGATGTGTCTTCACAGAGCCAACCCTTTTTCATGCTGGATGTGGGATCTACACAGAGCTAGTCCTTTTTCA
>LPNX010973719.1:676976-729209 GCA_001517045.1 Pseudotsuga menziesii
ACCAACCCTTTTCATGCTAGATGTGGGACTTACATAGAGATAGTCCTTTTTCATACTAGATGTGTCTTCATAGAGCCATCCCTTTTTCATGCTGGATGTGGGATCTACAAAGAGCTAGTCCTTTTTCATACTAGATGTGTCTTCACAGAGCCATCCCTTTTTCATGCTGGATGTGGCGTCATCACATACATCTAACAATGGAAGGAACCAATCCTCTCACCATGTTAGAGAGGCACAACACTTATATCTAGCCATGGAAGGAACCAATCCTCTCACCGTGTCAAAAGGGCTCACGAAATCATCACTTACCTTTGGAAGGAACCTCGATCTGGAGAACACCAAGCTTCTCCCTGAAGTACTCAAACTTCACTCTGGCCATTTCTAGCATAGAATCACATCAGGGCTGATTACATCCAAGGATAACCTATGAGCTTTTCCAGGACTGATTACATCTAAGGACAACCTACAGTACCATTTATGTCTGAGAAACCTGCGAGCTTCACCGGGATTTATGCTCAGACAACCTATCTCACCAGCTATGCTAGAACTCCCTCTTTCGAGAGATCTTGATCTGGATCACAAACTGGAGCTTAACTACTCCTCTCTACATCATACCAAAATGCAAGTTAGATTAATCAAATCAAATAGTATTTTTCAAAAGAAACATACTACCTCCCAAATCTCAAATGGAAACATCTTTTTCCTCGACTGTACTTAGTGCCATGCAGGACTCCATCCTTTCAAAGCAAGATATCACACCTAATGTCATACTGAAGTAACACCTTGAAGTGCTCTTCCTATCAATGGCACTGCCTACCCAATATGAATCCACATAACCCTCCAAGTTAATCTTCTGATTCACCTCATACTTGAGCCCATACTCAACTGTACCCTTCAGGTACCTTAGAATATGCTTTGCAACAATCAAGTGAACATGTCTCAATGTGTTCACAACAAAGCAAATATCTGGTCTCGTATTCATTAGGCACATCAAGGAATAAATCATCTGACGATACATCGTGGCATAAACCGACTTTGATGAAGCAACACTCAATAGATTCAGGTTTGATTCCATAGGTGTGGTCATGGCCTTGCAGTCCATCATCCTGAACCTATTCAAGATATCTACTACATACTTCCCTTGTCCACACCTCCATGCCTAGACTGTAGTGCATCATCCCCAAGTCCTTTATCTTGAAATCGGTAGCGAGTCTTCTTATTGCAAATTTAATGAGTTCCTCTTTCATGTTAGGAACAAGTCATTGACATATAACAAGAGCATCATTGGTCTTCCACCTTCAACCTTGAAGCAAAGTTTGGAATCCTCTTTACTCTCACTAAATCCTAGAGTCATCGGTAATTTGTTTATCCTTTTGTGCACTAATCCAATATGTCAGCAAAGAGGTTTCATTCTAGATAAGCAACAATGGAGAGTTGTATAGCACCATGAGCAACTTACCCATCATATGCATATTAGTAGTATACTGTCATTAATGCAAACATTCTATCATGCATAATACATTAACTGAATATAAACAAATGCCTAAAAAAACAATATCATGAAATGACAATTGAATACTTATCTTTATTTGTTTCATGGGTAAATTCCTTCTTGATCCTTCAGCTTCATCATCTTCTTTATTCATAATATCATCGTTTCTTATCCAAATGCTAAGATGGATAAGAGGTTCTTCAAGAGTTGAGTTCTTCGTATTCCTCATTGCTTGAGGGATCTTCTTTGGATGGTGAGAGCTTGATCTTCAGTTGCTCCCATATTCTCTTCTCTTATTATGAGTCGAGATTCTTCTTCTTCCCAGAGTCTACTGAAAGTAATCACTTCCTTCTGGAACACATTCCTTGAATGAATGAATCCCATGATCCTGGGAGGCCATTCAAGGTGGCTATCATCACTTCTGCATTATTCACTTCTTCTTTTACCGCTTCAATTTGTTCTTTGATTTGAGAGACCCTTGTAAATTACGACTGTATGGTCTCTGCATTCTGGATCTTCACATTCTTCAACTGGTTTCTCAAAGTAATATTCTGATTTATGTTCTTCCCTTCAAATAGCTTGGTCAAGGAACCAAACATATCCTTCGGTGTCTTTAGGGAAGACACTTGTGGTATAAGGTGATCCATGATTGAATCAACACTGATCTTCTTGGCCTTGACCAAGTTCTTCTTGTATAAGGCTTTTTTGCCTCATCTCCCTCTGCAACTAGAACTTCTCTACTTGTGTAGGTGTCCAATTCATTTTCTTTAGAGAGATCATATAATTCCATTCTTGGAGGTTGTCAAATTCATCAAGATTATCATCAATTGGATGTGATAGATCACTTTGAAATGAGAACCTTTAAATGAAACTAGCAAAAGATTAGATCTTACCGATTTTAGGTGTTCGTCATGGTTTCGGAGCTGGTTGATCTAGGGTTTGTCAGAGAAACCCTAATTTTCAAAACTTGGAATCTTTTATATCTGATTGGATAGAAATATAGATCTCTTCAAGGAAATCTATCTAATGTACTCCTTTTCTGAAAACAGTGGAGGGAAGCTCCTGAAACAGGAAGCCCTATTTTTCCAATTTCTTCTGCAGAAATGCTTGATATTGTTTCTATGGTATCTACAAAATCAATGCTCCTCTGAGTCTGAAACTTCACATTGAGGTAGCCTCAATTGTCCCTATTTCAAAACCATAGGATTCATTAGAATTGGTTTCACCAATTGGGACTTATGATCATTTTACCAAGAATACTTGTTGCAGGACTGTTCTTAACAGTGAAGTTGTATGGACTTCCAAGTGTCACTATTTCATCTTCTAGGTATGAAATTCAGAGCACATAAATTAAAGTCCATTTCCTTTCTGGAACATCTTTAGAAATTTAATTTGGACCTTTTTATCCCGATATATGGCAATTCTCCCTAGGTGTCCTATTTAAGGATGAATCCTGGAAGAGGCTGGAACCCTAAATTGGAGGGATCATATCTCCTAGAATATAGTGAATATGAGGCTGAAGTTTGGACAAAGTATAAATTAGGATTGTATATTCTACCGTTGAGTGTTTCATCTCCTGATCCTGCTCCAATCCTGAGATATAGCAAATATACCAAAACTTATCATTTTTAGTATTTTAGGGTTTTCTCAGCTCGTGGTCAAACTGGGGTTTGACTTTCCCAGAGTTTCACCCAACCAAAAATATTGAACTAGGTCTCTAAAATTATATTTTGATGAGGAGAGAAATCCTATGCTAGGCTAACTCAAAAATTCTTCTTCTGTAAGAAGCCCTAATTTCCTGCATCAAAAACTGAAAATGTCCGGAATCGAATTCCACTTCGACAGAAAGATGTGCCCTTCAATGGAGAGTTATCCTAGCATACGTTTACTGATGGATTGTGGAGAGAGAACAAAAAAGTAAGAATCCCTATATTCTACATCTGTACAATGTCTTCTTCTCAGGATAGCTCTGATACCATGTTAGATTTTTATCATTCAAGCTAGCATTACGATCTTAGGATCTTTAACTGAGAAAATAACATGCACAACAATAAACACAAGAGACAAGAGACACAAATATATTTCCTCGGGGAAACCATAAAGGAGAAAACCCCGTAAATTCCTCAGAGATAGAATCAGCACCAAAATTAAAACCTGATGTTGGGGCGCATATTCCATAGGGGGGTAACTCCGCGGTTAATTTGTAAGCGGAGCGTTGGGTCAAAATAGTCTTAGGGGTGTCAGGGTAAGTCAAAACCCTCTCTTTTTGTAATAAACCCATGGTTTAAATTCAAGGTTTAGGGTTTTGTGGGTGCCCATGGTTTAAGACCATGGTTTTTGTAAAGCTGCGCAGTATAAATAAGCGCTTATGGAAAATGGATAGGTTAGGCTTTTTGATGTGAGAAAGATAGGGTGAAGTAAGGTTGGATTTTGTAAGGAAAGGACAAGTCCCAGCTGTGTGCGTGGATGACCTCTGCAGCTGTGTGCGCAGAGGGTTTTTGTAAGGAAGAAAGAAAGATCTGCAGCTGTGTGCGCAGAAGCCTGCTGCTGTGTGCGCGGCTGTTAAGAGCTGAAGGAATCTGCAGCTGAGTGCGCAGATAAACTGTGGTTTTGAGGAAAGAGGAATAAAACGCAGTTTGTGGATGTAGCCCCTACACTGGGGGTGAACCACGTTATATTTGGTGTTGTGGTTTTGTTGTGTTGTTTCTGTTTCTATCATTTTCATGCATTAAACTGAATATATCTGTTAATATAAGATCTCTGTTAATACTAAGCTTCGCTGTGAACTCCCCGTAGTGGGTTATGCTAGTTTGGTTGGGTTATTATGCTGTGAGTTATATGTGAATGAATGATAAGTTAACAAGAAGTTGATTAGTAATTCTTTAGAAAGGCTAAGGTACAGTAATACCCCTCTCTGCATGCAGAAACCTGATTCTGCGGCACCCCATTGCTGTTTCGGGTGAGACTGCAACCTGCGCGCAGGTTGTTGCCGAAAGGGCCAACACAGTGGGTCTTTTGTTGGTGCGACGTATAAAGCGTTAACCCGGGTCTGCCCATGTGCCCAACACCTGAAAACATAAAGATGATCTCCCAACAACAGTAGTCTCTCTCTTATCCCATCAACTTCTCTCTCACTCATGCACCCCAATGAGTGAGTGTGTGTGTGATAAATAGAGAGTCTCACTCTCTATTTATATTCTTTCATTCACTTAAAATCCACTCCATCATGTTGGCCTCACTTAACAATTACTTACTAGAGCCGACATCTCTAGGAGTGTCTAATAACCCTAGTGCCCCACAACTTGTGGGGACTTTTCCCTCTGATCAACAAGGAGGGTTAACCTTGAATTAGATGGTGGGAGCTATTTCCCCGACTTACAATAACTCACCTAGGGTCGAATTCTCTAGGATATTCTAATAACCCTAGGGCCTCACAACTGCGGGGACTTTAACCCTTGAACAATAGGAGGGTTACCCACAATGACTTGACATGACTTGTTCACATTATAGAAACTCTTGATAGGAACATCGAGGCATTACATGACTCAAATACATTACAGACACTTCCCGGAATAAAAATAGGGGTACAATACATAAGAAATACAAGTGAATACATTCTGAAGTTATAATTATATCAACAATGCTTTTGATGTATGCTTGGTTATTTTTATAGTGTATGATGCAAATTACAGTCAATGAAATAATTTGCATATGCATCAGTTAAAGAGTTGAAATATGATTATATGTAATATAATCAAATTGTCTTTCAAGTAATCTAATTTTTAAAAACTGACGAAATAAAGAAGGATCCCCCACCTAGTAATCACAATTAATTTGAGATACAACTAACTAAGTTTCAAGTCTAACTTCGATACTTGAAATTCCATGGGAAACAACATTTCGTAGAAGCTCAATGACAACACTATATTTAGCCATGTTATTAGTAGTGGGTCTTAAACAAGAACCTCCTGAAGCAATTAGCTAACCTACGGGCGAATATATAACCCAAGCAGTTGAAGCAAGATTATGAGTGTTACAGATAGCACCGTAAATGAATCCTATGAAGCACTCGGTGAACATATGAAACAAAACCATACTTGTATAATAAACACAAATAAGGAGAAAACTTCACAACACAATACAAATGTATACAAGAAAAAGCATATCACTTGAGCGTAGTACTTGTTCAAGTAGATCCCATTTCTGGGCTCTGGCATATTGTTTCCATCATAACCCACTAGTTAATAGGCACGTTTTTCAGAAATTTAGACACTTTATAGGGTATGAGCCACATCGATTTAAAATTTCTTGGACCCAAAGGTTCTTTGTCTTGGTCATAGACTAATACAAGGTCACCTTCGAAGAAAACCCTAGGTTTAACAAACTTATCATACTGAATCTTCACATGTTTACTATGTGCTTCATTTGTTATGAGTGCATATCTGTTGTTTTCAACTTAGTGTTCCAAATGCAAAAAACATTCTTCTAAAATTGAAGTCTTGGGTAAAGGTTGTATAGCTAGTTTTTATTAAAATTGTGTAACTTCGAAGGATATTCTAGTTATACTAATTGTATTCCTCCTTTGAGAGTTGTCACTGATGTAATTGGTCATGTAATATTCATTAAAAGAATCAATGTAAACCTATGGATGTAAGTTGGGTCAATAGTACCCTTGAGTCATTATAATAAATATTATTTTGGTGTCCTACTATTCAAGTTGACCCTGCCAGTTAGACAAGTCATCCTAGTTAGGTTTTAGGACCAGTCAAGAGTCAAATATGAATACAGAGGAACCTTATTCATTCGTACTTACCTCACTCAAGCAATTTTTCAAGAGAGAGAAGAAGAAGTGCACCAAAAAGAAAAGAGAAGCAGTTGTTTTGGGTTTTACATTGTTTTGGTTGAGTTCTATACTGAGGAAGTTTTGTTGAGTTTTCTCCCCCACGCGGGTTTCCCATGATAAATATTTTTTTTCTCTTGTGTGACTCTACTTGTTGTTCATTGAGTGATCCTACCATATTAAATTGTTTTAGAATATCATCTAAGTAGTAAGAAAACTAGGCATGGTATCAGACTCACCCTGAAATGAGACATTATACAACTATTGTTTATTGTTTTGAAAAATTCCCTCGATAGATAAACTAGAAAAGAAGTTCAAATCAACTCACCCTTGAAGGGCGCATCTTTTTGTGAAGACAAAACTAAATTCTGAGAAGTTTCATTTTTGGGCCTGACACTACTATCGAGAAGAACTAGGGTTTCAACGTTTTAGAGGTTACATCATCAATCTCAAAAAAATGAAGATACAATATATCTCTCCTTAGGAAGGAACACATTTTCCAACACTCGGCCCTACAAGTGATTGCAACTAAAAAATTAGGGTTTTACCATCAAACCCTAGGTCATCCCGAAGAAGGTCAACCATGAGAAATTTTCTCCAAGTAAGTATTCTATCCTATTTCCATTTGAGTTTCTGTTTTTGTTAAAGATGTCAAATAATACCAAGCTAGATGAGAAGCATGAGGGTGTTGAAAACTTCAGAGCATGGAAGTACCAAATCATGCTCAACCTAGAAGAGAATGATCTAGAAGGATTCGGAAAGGAGGAAGTTGTAGAACCTGAAGCAGATGAAGCTAAGGCCAAGCACAAGAAAAATATGATCAAGGCTAAAAGACTCATAGTCTAATCCATCAAAGATAACTTGATATCTCAAGTATATTCAAGGAGAACACCAAAGGAAATGTTTGATGGCCTATCCAATCTATTTGAAGGAAGGAACATTGTTGGCTTTTTCCATCTCTAAGTCCCTAGACCCAGGTTTGTCCCCTTATTCTCAGCACAACAAAGCTCGATATATCATCTCAGTAGAGAATAGTTCAATCGAAAACACCTGTGACACAGATGTTGTCTCACCCGAGATATATCTGTTTTATGGGTAAATTCCAGAACCACATTTCGTAGTTGTGTGGGAGGGTGTTTTAATACCTTGGCTCTATGCCAAGGATTCCAATAAATACCAGGGAGGTGGATTACTTGTATGCACAGTACTTCAACAATAAGCTATGATCCAACCCTTCTTTATGCAACTTAAGTAAATAAACAATGAACATACAAAATAATGATATTCATTTATATAATGTAGTCATACTACATTTATCCATTTGTAAACACAATAATCAACCAGTCATTCAACACAATATTCATGCATATATCTAAGCTACTTCAACATTCAAACATATACACAACATATAATGTGGAAACCCATCTGGGAGAAAACCACAAGGTGCTCTTCAGCTGGAATGAGGAAATAGATGCACCTTTTTTCTTTGCACAAAGATGCATAAGTTGTTCAAAATATTCTCTTCTATATTTATATAATTTTCTCCCTCTAATTCTCTTCCACCTCTACTCCTACTATCGATCTGTACACATCCTGGATCGACTCAACCTTATCTATTTTTTTGTGCACTCAACTGCAGAAGCTCTACTCTGATGCACTCATCGATACAAATTCATTAACTAGAATGACTACCTCAAGTCTAGGTCAAGTGTCTTACCAAGATTCTAGAGATTACTTAGATGCTATATCAGCTAACCCATCTACAACTTGGGTTCCTTATTTTATAGCTCCATTACAGACTCGATATAGCTCCCATACATTATTTTTATAGACTCAATACCAACTCGATAAAAAACTCTAACAGACTCATTACAGACTCCTCTTTTGTCACTTTCTCATCCTAGTTACTATATCCAACCAACAGGTTGTCTTTCCTATTCTAGCAACACATAACGAGAGGCACTATCGACCTGACTTACAAATATGCCTTCATGCGTGTGGTTTTTTCTGGCTCCAGCCAAGCTCATACCCACAATCATTAAGGACTGTCACTTTCTCAGTGTTATGCCTTAATGTCATTTTCTATCCATTACACTATTTGCACACCTACTTCTGCTGATATTCAGCTATAACATCTCGTATCACATTTTGTCCTTCTGTCATGGCTTACTCATATAGTGTAGCTTCCTCTTCCAGTGCCTTCTCTTTCAATTCTTTTGTCGCAACATCCTTCCCCTTTCCCTTTATGTTTCTTCCTCAGTCATAGCTCCTTCCTCTTCTCCTTTATGTTCTTCTCCATAATTAGGAAGAATTATAAATGAATTCTTTCCTACTATCCCTAGTCCCAATAGGCCCCCAACACTCACTTGTGGATCATCTCAATCCATGCGAACTATTGCTCCATGGACTGACTTGTGCTTATTTTATTACAAAAATCCTCCATTATTTTCACCAGTTTATCTGTCTCCTCATGCACTTATTCCTGTGTTTTCTGCATGTGCTCCACCAGGTCACAACTAGCGTGTTCCGACATGAATATTTCTACAAATGCCACTACTTCGCGCACCTTCTGATGTACATGCTTGTTGACGCCCCTGGTTTGAAGGTTGCTGGATAAAACTACAAGGAAATCAACAGAAGGAAAAAATCCAACCAGAAAGGTTTCAAATCAATCCCATGCAGAGATGATCATATCCCCGAGTTGTTTGGGATGACTAATTCCTATGGATACAAGGCCTCCAATAGCACAAGGCCCTTGTCAGATCAACTAGATATGTTCTTAATACAAGTATGGGAATATTCAAAGTAACCAAATTCCTAAACTAACTGCTTAAGAAAACTTAAACAGGGTGAAAAGTGGACTTAAATTTGGACAATTGTAAAACATTAAAGGAAAAAGGACTTAATTACCAAACGTACAAACATGGAAATTAAGATCAATTCCTTTAACCATTGTTCAAATAAATCTTACACAAAACATTTCAAAGGTTTATCTAAAGGTTATAAATATACGATGTATCCAAGAGGAAATACTAATTGACAAATTAGTACTAGAGATTATTAACTCATGATTAGATGTAAAATAGATCACATAGATCAAGAAAAAACATTTGTTCAACATACATCCAACAAATCAATTGTGTAATGAAAAATCAATACATGGATTGACACATTAATAGATACAACCAATAATTAGCATGCCATAAAAATGGAAGAATGACTGGAATTCATTAAAAATAGCATGAAATAACTGCGATTTTATTAACTTGTAAGAAATTACAAAGTACCAAAATCACAAACTTTCCTGTAATGCAACTTGGTAGTTTGTTCTTTAGTGTGCTTGTAGGCTTAATCTCCAAAATATTTCCCCTTTCTACTTGGGAAATATTTCCCTTTAAATAATATTACAAATTTTACAAAAAGGAAAATTCCCAAGATGTGGGATTACAAAATAAAACAGTTCAAGATTTGCCAAGGGCAGAACACCACTTGGAATCTAAGTCCATTAAATAATCAACATCCTGATACTCCACATGTTCTAAGTGTACTTCCTCTCTTAAGATCTGGGAGGTGATCTCCCTCTTATTAACTTTATTCCAATGTACAAGGTACACCTGTATCCTTACCATTGTAGCATTAGGTATCTCAATCCACCTCAATATCTCCTGCAAAGTGAGCTGGCTCACTTCCTAAATCTGTTCCTTAGCTGTCGCAAAACGTTGTTTCATATCCTCTAATTTGATCTTGGGAGACGGTGCCAAGCAATTGGATCTAACAAATCCAAATCCAGAAGATCAAGCAAAATCTCAAAAACCGACCATCTACGTTTGCATGCTGCTTGTCCATATTTGATGATGGATTCCACTGCATCGCAAATTCCTTCCCAGGTCTCGTTTATAACTTCGGTTTTCTTGGCCAAATTTTTTCCATTACTATAAAGTCCTGTGGTCTGTCTCTAATGTGTTTTTCCAATACAGTATATCTTCAAATGCTTTGGTCATTGCTATTCTTAGAGCATGATTATTTTGGACGATATCATCTTGTCATTCAAATGAATTAAACAATTCCTTCATTTCATTGAACCCTATATAAAAGCTGGAAATGGACAGACAAAATTGATCATGAACCCTGCAAGATAAGTGCTTAAATTATTCAGCTGTTAATCTGGAAAAAGATGAAGTGGTTGAAGCTAGCTGTGATTCCTTGAGCTATTGCTCAAGGATAGAAATCTAATTAGCTTGTTGGTCATTGAGCAATTCTGACTTCTCAAGCTAATGCTTGAGATAGTCCTTCTCCTTCTGCAATTGTGTGAGTCTATCCTCATGCTCTTGTTTGAGGATTCAGATTTCTTATTCACAGTGTTCCTTAGCTGCCACCAAGTCTTGTTTGGTTTTCTGCAGTTCTTTCTCCTTATTCAGTTGTGAAACTAAATCATAATTTGCACCTACAAAATCCCCTATGGAAGTTGTTGTGTCTAAGGCCCCTTGTTTAATGTCCAGGGTATCTTCCAAATACATTGATTTAGGGAAGGAACCTATTTAATTGTGCCTTCCCTTGTCCTCTTTGTTCCTTTCTTCATTATTTCCTTGTCCCTTTTGCTCCAAAAGTATTTACCAAAGGTGACCACAACATCGTTTCCAAAATCAGCCATCTCTTCAGAAGCTGAGAGGGCTTCTGGTTAGGGGGTGACTAAGGGATTAATTTGTGATAGGGAAACTAGGATTTCCACACTAATGGGTGAAATAATCATGGGGGAAGTAAGAAATATAGATACAAGGGATGAAGAAGAAGTGAGGACAGGGGTATCGATTTGGGGAGAAATAAATGTAGAAATGGAGGGGATTTCTACTTGGGAAAAATGAATATGTGAAGATGTAGGGGTGGTGTGGGATGTATGGGAGGTCAATGAAATAGGTGGAGAAGAAGGAGGAGTGGGTTTGGGAATTTTTTCCAATACTAATGGATTTCTAGTGGTATCCTCAAAAATTGGTTTTAAATTTAACTCAGAAATCGAAGGTTGAGGAAATAAAGAATTAAAATACCTTCAGACAACTATGGATCATGAATTGTAGATGTCGTGGAGGTGAGAGTATTGATAGGGAATGTGGTAGGCCTAGATTATTCTTCTAGGTCACTATGTATTTCATGTACTTCAATCTCATGCTGGGGTGGAAGTTCTACCTGTTGGACCAGAGGGATCCACAAAGGCACTTGTTCTTGAAGAGAAAGTGGAGCTATTTGTGTCATCTGTTCTTCTCTGGGAACTTGATGAGGTATGTGATATATTAGAGCAGCTAGTTCTTTAGGAACCTCTTCTTATTGGAGAACAAGTTTATTTCTCTATTTATTGGGCTATGGTTCAGCCTCTTATGTCTATGTCTAGAGCTGAGAACTGAGCTTGAACAAATTTTGCTTAAATTCTACCCCTTTGTGTATAGATTCCAACATTTGTGAAGAGTGAGTGCTCATAAGGGATTCCATGACAAATTTTCCTTTATATTTGGACTGAGAAGTTGAGGAAGAGGAAGAACTTTCTGCTTCCTTCTCTCTTGTTTCTTTCTCTATATTTTTCCTTTGAACCTTTTCTTCTGCTGTCGGCTTTAGTTTCCTGAAGTGGATGGTAGATTCCTTTAGTTCCTTATAATATTTGAAGACATGATCCTTCACATCTGGCTCAATCATCTTACTTAATGTTTCCTGAAATTCAACAACTCCTCTATAAATGGAGTCATCAGGTAGGTCTTGATGTGTGTATTGAAACTTATCCCGTTCATGAGCAAAGAGACTAGCCAGATAAGGCTTAGGATCATGCATTCTTCTAGGGGATTCTCCCAGGTTCATAGTTGAAATATATTTATCCAACACAGTTGCATGGGTAGAATTTTGGAGTACAAGAGAATCCAAAGTCAGTGGAAACTTAGGCCAACTCTTCCTTTTTTGCTTTCCCAATTTGGGGAAAGTGCCATCAAAGAACCATATAGAAGGCAATTTATTATAACACCATGTGGTCTGGAACTATCTTGGAAACAAATTTACTATATTTCTGCCCCAAATCCCAATGTATGATCCGTAGGACCTCAACTTTAGTGCATTAAAATTTTGTTGTAAAAGAATGTGTGCAACAGGTTTAATTAATGGACAGTATTAGCAGAAATTAAATGCTCAAAATAGGAATTAAAACCACAACACTGATATATAGATACAAGGAAGAAAACACAGAGACAGAGTCATAAACCGAAGTTGATAACGGAGTTCACCCCCTCCACTGGGCTACGTCTCCGGGTCCCTCTCCAATGGGTACCGATCCAATTAATGGCTTTAAATGGTACGAAATGGTTCTGGCATCAACTTCTGCAACTGCGAACATAATGCTATACAAAGTCTTCAAGACCTCTCTCTGGAATTTACAAATTGGCTTTCAAAAGCAAAGAAAAGACAAACAGAGAAAACAATCGACTTTTAACTACAAACAACATCTGGACATTAACAGTAAAATGCCTTCCTCTATCCTCAGTCTCTGCAAAGAAAACTACAGAAAAGCTATAAAACAGAATGCTGAATAGAAAGTCTTTAAGACCTCTCTCTGGAATTTACAATCTAGTCTTCAAAATATTAAGAAGCCAAATAAAACAGAGAATGCCGACTTCCACAACAAAACTCTGATTATAAAACAATAGGTCGCACCCTCCAATCCGAGCTTAGTGCTTCTGTTCTATCTCTACAAGCTTCTCATAACAGAAATGAGGTTTTGTGCTCTCAACCATGTGAGTCCCCCTTCTGGTTGCCAGCTTCCTCTATTTAAGCCTCATAAGTAACGGATTTGCCTTCTTTCACACGGCTATTCCATATGCCATTCGGCCAAATCGTGCCTCAAGCATTTTGACGTTCCCCACTGTGGCATAACTGCCAAAAAAGCTTCGCCAAACCGTTACAAAGAAGCTGTACACATTATGAAATCCTGCCACATCGTGATGTTCCACCTACCAGAGCGTTTCTCATATGCCAAGACAGAACCAATGCATCTGTTCCCTTCCCTGAAACACGGCATCAAACTGTGTACTACTGCAAAAACCGTTTTGAAATGTCCCTGTGTGAACGCATTGCGGAAGTTTTTAGCCATCTAAGCTTCCTCCGTTGCGGAAGAGGACAAGCAACGGGCTCCGACGAACTCTATCTCAATCGACTGTCAGGTGGTTTTCGATTCGGAAGCTTTAGTTACTTCGGTTTCTGCAGTTGCGGACGGGGAAGGTCTTGTGAGCTCCTCCATTGCGGCTGCCAAAAGTGTTATCCTTCCGATCAAGATTATGCCCATTGTAGCGGCTGCCAGAAGCCTTTATACCTCTACCATTGTGGCTCCCGTTCCGCTCCGACTTCTGATCCTTTCTATCTCCGCCGTTGCGGCTCTTTTATCGCTCTGGCTTCCGATCCGTTCCGAATTCCTGTAAGTTCCCGCCATTGCGGAAGGGGAAAGGATTGCGAGCCCCGCTGTTGCGGAAGGGGAAAGGCTTGCGAGCCCTGCCGTTGCGGAAGTGCAAATGCTTCTGACCTCTAATGCTGTCAACAGACCGTGAGCCAAACATTAAATGGTTAACCATTAACTACATGGCCTTTCCACAACTGTTAAGGGAAATGTCGTCGAGCTACACGATATACGTCGCATGAATATCCCGCCAACATTGCAACATCTTAGCATTTCATTTGATGGGGTTCATAGCATATATGCAAAGTCTAGTTTTGGAACATGTGGGAAAGCAACAACCTATGCGCATAGCATTCTCTATGAAAAACCATATGTAAGAACCATTGTAATAGCCATTTTTCTTTAACTTGGATCAGTGTAACTTTGAAAGACGAATGACCCCCTGGATCATTCCTCCCCATTGGAGAGCTTTTGGACCTCCAAAATCCTAGATCACCCTGCAGGTAGGTGAGGGTACCACTTCCTCACCATTCCAATCTCCATACATCCTTTCAATCTTCCCTTGATGATATGCAACCAAACTTGCTTTTCAACTTCAAAAGGATGATGATTTTCATGTCTGGCTTTGCAAATTGCCTAACTCGTCTCCTGCTATTCTTGCACTATCTGCTGCACTGCTTTCTTTGCATCATGATGTCCAAATCTAACATCTTTTGTGCTGAAATAAAAGTCTACAAGTGACTTCAACATATAACAAAAACAAGTCTCAAAAGGATATTTAATGCACTACATGTGCTGCAAATAATCATGAACAGTCTTTTGCATAATCATTCGATTCATGCCAAGATTTGGAAGAGGCATGCTTCGCTGCAACTGCACTTCATGATGTACATCTATATTAAGTGATAATATTTCAGGTCCCTATAAAAAAGCACCATACTTGGGAACACATTTAATTAATTTAATGCCATGTTCCACCAATGATTCACCTTTAACTGCCATTAATGCAAACTTCCTACTAGCATTCACTATCATTTTCATTTGACTTGTAGTGACTAATGCTAGATTTGTTTTCATACGATGTGCACGAACAATGTATTCCACACCACCTTTAAAGAGATGATATTTGTTCTGCTCTCTATAAAATACTGCTTTCCGGTCATACAAATATGGAATCCCAAGTACAATTCCACAAATGTCCAGTGGTACTACATCTAGTTCTACCTCATCCCTAAACTTTTCAGTGATTGCAAATTTCAAAATACATTTCTTTGTAACTTGCAACTGTGTATCATTAGTAACCCAACCAAGAGGATAAGGTTTTTCATGAGGACTAGTAACTAGATTAAGTTTCTTAACCACTTCTTTCGATATCAAATTCACTTGAGAACCACTATCAAACAATGTATCAATCTTTGTGTGATTTGCAATGACACGAACATGAAACAGTGCACTTCTATCTTTATAATTTTGCATAGAAGTAGATAGCATATTTGTACTTGTACTTGCACATGAATTAGAACTTGAACTTGCATCAATGGAAAGAGATATACCTTTATCTTTACCTCGGATCCCTATTGCTGTGATATTAGTCTCATCACCTGAATCAGATCCCAAGTCTTGAATTATTGCTGCAGTAGCTGCTTGATTATCCTTATCTTTGTTTTTATTTCCCATCCACTTTGGCTTTAATTCTGGATGAAGTTTCCAGCACTTTGAAACATCATGCCCTTTCTGACAATGTGAGCATGTGGGTCTCTCACCCTCTTTCGTGATGGTAGTTGTTTCCTTTCCCTTATCTTTGCTTTTATCTTTGTTGTCAAATTCATATGGCTTCTTCCTAAATGAATCATCATCATGCTTACCCATAGCTTCTAAATGTGTAGTTTGAACACATACATCATCCAAATTACTGGGATTAAACATCAAAAAAGTATGCTTCAAATAAGAATGCATGCCACCAATATATTTAAGAAGAGTTTCTTGCATATCCAATTCAACATTCAATGCAATAGCCCTCTTTCTGAATTCATGAGTATAATCTTGAATGCTTTGTCCTTTAGCTTGTCTAAACATTTGCCAATTCATGGTTAATTGCTGCATGTGACCTAAAGGATAAAATTGATTCCTCAATACTTCAATGAATTCATTCCAAACTGAAATACTTTTACCATTCTTTCGAAGATCTTGCTGAATCTTGCTCTCCCACCAAGTAAGAGCCATTCCACTCATTCTCAAAGTAGCCAATTGAATCCTAGAAGGGTCATCATTAATGCCTTGCACCCTGCAATATACTTCAAGCTGCTTGATCCAATTATCTAATTTTTCAGCATCTACATCTCCATTATAAATAGGTAATTCAAATTTTACATCCAATTTGAAATAAGGCATATTAGGACTTGCATTATTTGAATCAGAAGTATAAGAAGAGAAAGTTTGATTAGTGTCGGGAGGATCACCATCACCTCCTACTCCTTTACCCTTTTCTTCCTTCTTCACTTCTACATCTCTAGATGAAGATCCTTCTTCTTTCTTCTTCCTTTCTGCTCGCTCATCAAGTAGAATTTCCATCATGGCTTTCATGCTCATAAAAGCCTCCAGAAACTCAGTTTCAGAAATAACAGGTTTTTCCTGTTCGGTATGTCCTTCTTCTTCCCCTCGTGGAGAAGACATGGTTCTTGAGAATGTTCTCCTGGAGCTAATCTTAGGATCTCCTTCAACTAATTCTCCTTCACCAACCTTTAACCTGGACCTGGTAAGCATTCACAAACTCACACAATAGTCAACTAGCTCTGATACCATAATATGATCCGTAGGACCTCAACTTTAGTGCATTAAAATTTTGTTGTAAAAGAATGTACGCAACAGGTTTAATTAATGGACAGTATTAGCAGAAATTAAATGCTCAGAACAGGAATGAAAACCACAACACTGATAGATAGATACAAGGAAGAAAACATAGAGACAGATTCACAAATAGAAGTTGATAATGGAGTTCACCCCCTCCACTGGGCTACGTCTCCGGGTCCCTCTCCAATGGGTACCGATCCAATTAATGGCTTTAAATGGTAAAAAATGGTTCTAGCATCAAATTCTGCAACTGCGAACATAATGCTATACAAAGTCTTCAAGACCTCTCTCTGGAATTTACAAATTGGCTTTCAAAAGCAAAGAAAATCCAAATAGAGAAAACGGTCGACTTTTAACTACAAACAACATCTGGACATTAACAGTAAAATGCCTTCCTCTATCCTCAGTCTCTGCAAAGAAAACTACAGAAAAGCTGTAAAACAGAATGCTGAATAGAAAGTATTTAAGACCTCTCTCTGGAATTTACAATCTGGTCTTCAAAAGATTAAGAATCCAAATAAAACAGAGAATGTCAACTTTCACAACAAAACTCTGATTATAAAACAGCAGGTCGCACCCTCCAATCTGAGCTTGGTGCTTCTGTTCTATCTCTGCAAGCTTCTCATAACAGAAATGAGGTTCTGTGCTCTCAACCATCTGAGTCCCCCTTCTGGTCGCTAGCTTCCTATATTTAAGCCTCATAAGTAACAGATTTGCCTTCTTTCACATAGCTGTTCCATATGCCATTCGGCCAAATCGCGCCTCAAGCGTTTTGACGTTCCCCACTGTGGCATAACTGCCAAGAAAGCTTCGCCAAACCGTTACAAAGAAGTTGTACACATTATGAAATCCTGCCACATCGTGATGTTCCACCTGCCAGAGCGTTACTCATATTCTAAGACGGAACCAATGCATCTGTTCCCTTCCTTGAAACACGGCATCAAACTGTGTACTACTGCAAAAACCATTTTGAAATGTCCCCGCACGAACGCATTGCGGAAGTTTTTAGTCATTTGAGCTTCCGCCGTTGCAGAAGAGGACAAGCAACAGGCTCCAATGAACTCTATCTCAATCAAGTTTGTATTTGAGGATTCTGCCAACCCATTACCCTATGGGTAGTAATTAGTAGAAAACTTTACTTTTATCCCTTTTCCAAGAACATATTGAGTAAGATCAATTGAGTTAAAGTAAAAGGAAATGTTAAAGACCAAAGAATCAGGTGCTCCAAACCTGGTAAGGATGTTACTCTCCAAAAGGATATGACTGAGTTGGTGTTAGAAACCTTTTAAAGGGTTTGCTTCTACCCAACGTGTGAAATAATTTGTTACAGTTAGAATGTACTTATGTTGCAACACATAAGGACGAGTAATTGGACCAAAAAAATATAGTCCTCGTTGTTGAAATGGATACTGGAAAGTGACAGGTTGAAGGGGAAAGGCTGGCTTCTTCAATTTTCGAGCACATCTTTGGCAAGGCTCACATTTACTGACAAAATTATAAGCATATTTAAACAATGTGGGCCAATGATAACCTACTCTTAACAACTTGTGAGCTATAGTTTCTCCTAATAAGTGTCCACCTGTAGGCCCTGTATGCATATCAACTAAAATTTTATCAGCTTCTTGCTTTTCAAGGTACCTGAGAAAGACACCATCATAATTCTTGTGAAACAACACATTATCAATAAACTGATAAGGTGCTACTTTAAGTCTCAAAGTCCTACGCTTTTTGAAGTCAAGGTTTGGAGGGGCATACCTGTGAGTAAGGTAAAATTCAATGTCCTCATACCATTCTGATGACGGAGTAGAAATAACATCAATAGTGTCAGTTGACATATCTTCTTCGAGAATGTATTTTTGTTCCTACTCTGGAACATTCAATTGGGCCTCCAATAAACATAAACCCTACCCTTTTACCCTCTTGGTAGATTTTATCTCCAATTCGTACTCTTGGATTGCAGTCATCCAGTGAGCTCTTTTCTCTCCCAACTCTTTTTGAATATACACGTTTCTTACAGCTGCGTATGGGACTATCACCTTTGTCTTTGATTTCAACATATAGGGCCTAAAATGTTTCACATATTTGTACACAGTATAAGCTTATTTATCTACTTCTGTATAATTTAATTCGACTCCTTTGAATGTATATCTCATGAAATACATTGGGATTTCTACGTCCTCATCATTTTTATGCGTAAGCATGGAAGCATAAGAAAAATCAATAGAAAAAGTGTATAAAATAAAATCTTTGGAAAAATCAGGAGGCGTGAATGCATGAGCCTCCATTATAGCCTTCTTAATATTCTTGAGCACATCTTTCTGAATGTCAGAATACTTGAATACAACATCTTTCTTGACCATATCCTTAGTGGTCTGACAATCTGTGCAAAGTTGGGAACAAATATCCTGACAAAATTAATCTTTCCAAGGAAAGATTGCATAGCCTTCTTTGAACCAGGGAGATTGATTTTTGTAATTGCTTCAACTCTCTCTGGGTCAATAATTATTCTGTCCTTAGAAACAATAAATCCTAGAATCTTACCTTCTGTGACTGCAAAGATCAATTTCTTTGGGTTCAAGGAGATGTCGTACTTTCTACATTTATCGAAAGCTTTCTTTAAAGCTAATAAGTGATCATGTAGTTTTTTGTAAAAATAGTAATATAATCTAAATACACAATGACAAAATTTTGTAACAACCCTCTGAAATCTATATCCATATCCCTCTGAAAGGTTGCACCTATGTTAATCAACCCAAAAGGCATTCTCCTGTAGGAAAAGGTGCCCCAGGGTGTTCTGAAGTAAGTTTTCAATTGGTCAGATTTTGTAACCAGAACCTGATTATATCCTGAAAAGCCATCAAGAAGGGAAAAAAATTTATGCACCCAAAACTGTTTGTAGGATTTGTTCCATAGATGGAACATGGTAGTTATCCTTTTCAGATGCCCTGTTGATATTTCTAAAATCCACACGCAATCTTATTTCTCCACTTTTTTTGAAAAAAAGAACCGAATTGGAGATCCATTATGTGTTCCTAAAAGGGAAAATAATTCTGTATTTCAAAGTCTTCTTAAGTTCCTCCTTTATAGATGATTCGAGACTCAGATGCATATTTCTCAGTTTTTGTTGATAA
Organism: Pseudotsuga menziesii; assembly: GCA_001517045.1. NCBI lineage: Eukaryota > Viridiplantae > Streptophyta > Pinopsida > Pinales > Pinaceae > Pseudotsuga > Pseudotsuga menziesii. Next base: position 696,710 of record LPNX010973719.1, read on the forward strand.
GGCATGGCATCAAGGTTTTAACAGTACACTGTGTTGCATAATGGATGAGTCAAAGGTTTTAAGATCGTCATAGGTCCATGCAAAAACATCTTTGTATTATTTACACAATTTTACCAAAGTGTCACATCCCCAGTTTTGACCCCGTTTGCATGATGTATATATTGTAATTAATCATGGTGAGGAGCTCAAGGTAAAGGCCCCACCATCGATTTGTGTGTGTATGTTTCAGCAATAGGTATAGTTGCCGATGGTATATCGTGCTGTATGGCACATTATAATTTGGCATCATGTAAACACGCACATCAATTAAACTAAAACCACAACCAGCTACGGCAGTGCAACATTAAAATGAAAAGGGCATGGTTCCAAAGGATAAGGGGTGGTGGATGTCAAACCTTGGCCTATGGGGAAAAACCCATGTTTTACCACCATGTTGATTTGTCACCTTGGTTTGTCTCATCCAACCTTGTCAACCTCTTTAATGCTTTAGCTGGTGGTTGAGCAGTTATGGCTGAGTTGTTGAGGGCATTTATTGCTGGAGGAAACGTGGGTAAGGAGGAAGCAACTCCATTCTTTCCCATTTTTTCTCCATCTTCTCCATGAATCCATTCTCGCATGCCTGTTCGTCCTCCTCACACAGAGTGGTGGTCTGTTCATCTCCTCACGCAGAGGTCTGTTCGTCCTCCCTATGGCCTGTTGATTTGCGCGTAGAGAGAGGCTATTTTTTTCCTCACGCGTAGGCTAGAATCCTCACGTACAAATTGGGTATGCCTTTCCCGTGTATTTGCTGTTGGGTGCAAGATTTTCCTCACGCACAGACCGTTGAGGTCGATTTTTCCCATGTTGTGAGCCGTGCTCACTGTTTTCATTTTGGGGCGGCTGTCTTCCCTGCGTTTTTGTTGGTTGTGGTGTCCAATTTTGTTTTGGACCACTGTGTATTCGTGGTGAGCCATTTTCTACTGGGGTTTGCGTTTGGGTTTCCATGGTTATGCTGGGAATGTTGTGTATTAACCTTCATGGGATGTGATTGGTTTCCATCACTCATTGTGAGTTTGGGTTGCTGAATTGCCCTGGTTTTGGTTGCTGTGGATGCAATCATCTTTTGGGTGTTGTGGCTGAGTTGTTTTGGCCACGTTAGGGCCAAGAACAGCTCAACAGTGTGGTTGGATTTGAGCTGTGTCTCACCCTTGGCTTGGGATCCTTTCCTGGTTGTTTTTCCTTCTTCACAGGGCTGTGAAGGGTTGTTTGGCTGCTGGTATGCAGTGGTTGTCCCCTTGGGATGTGCTGGCTTGGCCAATCTGTGAAGGCCTATTAAACCTAGCGGTATTTGGTTTGGCTGTTTTGTGTCCCCTTGGCTATGTGTAAGCCTGCATTGTCCCCTTAGTCCTCGAGGAATCATGCCCAGCTCGGGGGTGGCAGTGTGCTGAGAGATTGATGAGCAGCTGGCCTATGGTTGGGTGGAACGTTGCAGCGACGTAGCTGGTTGCAGGCGAGTTATTCACCAAAAGATAAGTGTGGCTATTATGCCATCTCTGCAAATCATATTGATGTTAAATGAATTATAATGAACATGTAAATTGCTGGAAACGTATGTGTGTATGGGTGTGTTGCTTCCTCTAATTATTGAGTAACTGTGTATGTTGATGAATTATGCATCCTTGTATGCACCATGATAAGCTTTTAATTTCAGCATTTGTTTTCTCTTTATGTTCATGGGGCTGTTTTCCCGTTCTGTATTTGGTGTTCGTCGCATCCTCTTCGTCGGTCTGAGGGATGGGGACGTGACACAAAGCTCTCTCCTCTTTAGGAGAACAAGCAAGGCCTATATTGATGAACTGAGGGTTTTTCTCAGTGCACAAACTAATAGTCCTATGACTTAGAGTGGAACTCTATGTTTTGCAATTTGGATTGCCTTTGAATTTGTCTTGCAAATCATAGATTCTCTCTAGATTGAGGACTGCCTTAGGAATTAAGTTAGAAGGAAAGGTATCATCAGATAAGGATTTCTCATGTTAGACTTCATCTATAGAAAAATATTTGAAAGTATCCTGTGTTGTGAGAAAGTATGAAATTCAAACATCATCATCAAATATCTTCCAGTTAGTAACATTATCAGGTATGGAAGGCATATACATGAGTTTTATGGAAAAGGTGTCAGGAGAAATACCTTCAAGTGGGATGAGCCTTGATGCAATATTGGCTAACAAATCGGAATCAAAATTTTGTGATCTTGGGACATATTTGATGTTAAAATATTTGAATGAGCCCGTCATGTCCCTCACTAGTTTCTGATATTTCAAAAGATGGTGGGTTAAACAATGGATCTAATTTCTTTCCTGTTTAACTATAATTTTTGAGTCTCCATAACATTGAATGATGTCAACTCCAAATTCTATAGATTTCTTGAACCCTTGTGCCAAGGCTTCATATTTTACAATGTTATTTCTGAACTCAAATTCTAGTCTACAATCAATCATCCATTTGGCACCTTTGGGATCGATAAGCACACAACCTGCACCAACACCATCCTTGGACTTAGATACATAAAAATATAGTGTACATGATGACAAATCTAATCTAAAATTGGTATTAACATGATATACATTATGTACGATTTCACCCACAAATGGAATAACTTTACAATTATTGATTTCCGATAGTATATCAACATTCTGATTTGGGGAAGTGTCAGTAGGAAGATCACCAAAGTAAGAATAAAGGGTGTAGTGTTTAGCAACTATGTTCACAAAAAGTGCCAGCTTAGCTAGATCATTGAGATATATGACTGTTTGTTTCATGAGGGGCTCTATGTTGATCTTGATCTGATTAGGCCTCCCATTGTATGGCAGCCACAAATGGGACCAATCTGTAGCAATATATTCCTTAAGTTTCTCAGACCAGTCTCTACTTAACCACATACCATATGTTTCTGGAACATCAGCCATAACTATGTCTATTGTCTGGTGTATCCTAGGATCAATAGACATTGTCAATAGGACGTTGTTCAACTCCCCTAATACTTTTACCGTGTATCTATCTAATTGCACTATCTGTTTTGGATAAGTCTTCCATGTTTCATTTAGCTTTCTACACATAGATACAGGCATAAAATTTGAGGATTCCCTTGAATTAATCATAAAATTTGAGGATTCCCTTGAATTAATCATAAAATTATGGATGTTTCTATTGAAAATATCAAAGGTCAACAAGAAGGGTGGGACTCTTTTTGTACATGACTTTTGGGATTCAGGATTTGTGCAAATATCTAAGTTGTGATTTCGAGATTCTATGGATTTATTCAATACCATATTCTTAGGTAAATGTTCTCTAATGGATGGTATCTTGAGAAGTTCAAACAAATAGATATTAGCTTTAGCCCTCTTTAGTTTGTCTCTAGATTATATTCGACTATGGGGATTACCCTTTCTTTTATCGGGAATGCTTTACTTGTTCCCTGAGAAGATGTTGGTGGAGTGTCTTGTGATGGTAAGCCTTTGCTCCTCGTGGTGTAGGTATTTTGTAGATAAAAAAAAACTTTTGTATCTTCCTCCTCTTCTTATTTTTCCATAGGGAACTTTGAAAAACCAATTAATGTTATTCACATATGGATCATGTTCATCAACAGGAGTCGTAGTTTCTATAACTTCCTAACTAGCAACATTTTGTGCAGTTTAAGGTGTGGAAGTCAAGGATTTAAAGATATAATAGATTTCGTCAGAGGTGAGTGTTTCCCTGTGGTTAGGAGGAGGTTGATTTAATGGAGGCTGGTAAGGTCTTATGAGTGGTGGCCTTGCTTGACCTCTATGGTTACCCTGGTTATCACCACTAGCTCTTTTTAAATCTACCATGTCATTGGAAATATTTTGTAGCAAATTCTTCATGTTATCCATTTTGTAAGGGTCTTTGTTTAGAGTTGTTGGTTTAGGAACATGCTCTTGTTTTCTCCTAGATGTAGAATATTGTTTTGGTTCTTGGTCGGGATTGTCTTTGATACCATACATATCCTTTTCTACTGTGACAGCTTCTACAAAGGCTAGTTGTAGGGTTGTCTTATGAGCATGTTTGACCCACATGGAAATGGTCGTAGGTAGACCCTTAATATAGTAAGATATTAACAGTTCTTCAGCAGGAAGGACCATTGTAGGAATCATGTTCTTGATACAGGAAAAAATTTGGTTGAAATCTTTTACTCCTTCTTTGGGTTTTATCATAAAAGAAGACAATTCTAGGACAAGGTCTTCAAGGGTACTATCATCCCCGAAATTTTGGAGGAATAGTACCTCAATTTTTTGTCAAGAATTGATAGAAGAAGCTTCTAAAGAAAAATACTAAGTCGATTCTTGCCCCTCAAAAGGAGAAGGAAATAATCTACAAACCAAGTCCTCATGAATTACATTCCTTAGTCTGATATCATGCATATAAATTTTGATATGGTCTTGTGTTGGAATCCTATCATCTGGATTGAACATGGGAAGCCATTTCTTAGGATTATTTGGTAATTTATGTAATTGTAAAGGGATAAGGACTACATCTAGATCGAGCCATTGTCATTTAAGTTCATCGGCCATTGGTCTTTCAAGTGGATCTTTCGAAGATTATGAGGAACTATCGTTCTCTGAGGAATCTTCTGATGAAGATGGGGATAAAGGAGGTGTTGTATGTGGTGGTACTCCCACAAGATGATTGTCAAGGAGTGGATCCTTTGTTGGTTGTTCTGAATTTTCTAAAGATTGTCTATCTTGTGCTTCAGGGGATTCTTCTTGAGGAATTAAGTTTTGATTAGGGAAGTAAGAGTCAAAATAGAAGGAGTCATAAGAGAAGAAGACAAAGAGTTTCTGAGACTACGAACAACCTCAGTTCCTGGTTTCACCCTAGCAACAATATCGTTAGCATTTTTCTTCCACTGTTCAAAGGTAAAAACTCCATTTTTGGGTAGGGTGAACAAGTTTTCAGTGGATCTTTTTGAAACTGGGGTGGTATGGAAGGGTGAGTGATCTGATACAAGATAGGATGCATACGTAGAAGCTTGAATGTAGCTTCTAGTGATGATGGGTGATATGGAAGGAGTAGGTTTATTAATGTGTTGTCATGGCATATTTTAAAATTACCCTCTTGTTGATGCCTAGAAAATCCTAGGTACCGACAGTAGGGATTAACCCCAATAATCATTCCCAATAAGATCATTTACTGTTTCGTATGGGGAATCCATCTAGTTATCAGAATGTCTACCATAGAATTAAAAGAATGTTTTAAGTCTATTTTACCGGTTGCGACCCGGTCCAAAGTTTATGTGATTTTATGTTTTCAGATGAAATTCAAGTGCCTAAAATGAATGCAAGTGAACGATGATCAAAAGCCTCAACTCGTGATGCATAGGATATTACCTCCCGTCTTATCGCTCTTTCCCCTCAATCACTTCTAAATTAAGAAAACTGATGTAATCTATTCTATAACTACCTATCGTACCTATCCCTAGGGGAGCATAAATTATATCTATTAGAGTAATGTGCTATAATGTTGCATATGGAATCCTACATGTAGCTATTCAAATTATACATACATAATCACAATAGAAAATATAAACAAAGATAACTTTGTTTTGTTAAAACATTCATTACTCATTCATATGCACAATATTTCTCACATAAAGTAAAATCATTCATCATTGCAGAAGTATTTCATTAAGTTAAAACAATCTCACAGTTGTATAGCAGCTAAATACGAAGTAGTTCGGGATTAGAAATCCACACAATCCATTTGATACTTGTGTAGTCCTTCCTCCAACAAAATTGGTTCTCATTTATTTATAAAATAAATAGTTCTCATACAAATAACTTTAGCCTCAATGCACTAGTGAAAAGTCCTTTTAAACTCTCCTCTACTCCTATTTATACATTTTACAAATGACTTTTCGACTACCCCTGCCTTTTGGGATTCCTTAACTCCTTGATTTACAAAATTTGTCATCTAATGACTTGCACTACAAAAATGGAAATCAGATAAAATAATTTACATAATTGCCACATGTAAACAATACAAAAATTAGGGGCCCAGCTGATCCTCAAATGAATTCTTTCCATTTTCCTTGTCGAAAATTTTGTTGAGCATTAGGGCTATAATCCTATAGGGAGGGCTATAATCATATTCACCAGAGGATTTCTAGCGAAATTGCTTTCCTATTATCATCATCAGATTTGCACATTTGATGTAATCCAAACTTAAACTATTTATCTAGTCATTTGTCATGCTAATTTTTGGAGCTAGTAGATTGAAAATCTTAGCTATGTATGTAGGGGTGAATGAAGAAAAATATTTTCCTTCAATTTTTGACATGATCATAGTACCTGCATCTTCTCACGGTAAAATACAACTGATCACCTCAACATAAGGGAAAATTTTAGGGTGTGTAGCTACCTTCATGATCCCTGATTTCATTATGTTTGTATACAAGGATATATCTTCTAAACCTACATCTGGGACCTTCTGATCTTTAATCATGTGATATATTTGTCCCCATTTGAACTCTGGTTCATCCCTTGTAAGTGCTTTCATTCCTTCATATATTTTCTCTATTCTAGGAAAGACTTCAAAGGCTAAGTCATCCTCATGAACCTTGGCCTTCTTCTTTCCACCCTTCTTTGGCATGTTGTGGTGTGAATACTGAGGTTGTACCATACCCAAAGAAATAACTTAGGTTTACTGTGATCAAAACAACATGCATTCATATCAATAGAATATACTGGAATAAAAAGAGACTATGAAGATGCAAGATAATGAAACCTAGATAATCAAACATATCTTTTCTTTCAAACATAAATGAAATCGCAATCAGTGCTTAATATGTTTGAGAACAAAAATATGTTTTACCGATTCATCTTTGGCCATATGAAAACAACCTTGAGATGTAATGAAATTTTGTATGTCATCCAAATGCTTCAAAAAATAGACTGAAAAAAAACAGCCCAAGTGCAAGCTCTAAATGTTGTTTTGTGATTTGGATCTCTTAGTTTTGGTGTATTAAGTCAAGATGAAGAAAACAATAAACTCATGTTTTAATCCCTACAAAAATATTTCTAAGCTTGGTTCTATTTAGTGTTCATTCAGTTTTAACATATAGAGATGAAATTTTCTTTTACATGCAAGAAAACAATCCAATCGAAATTGCAGTAATAATTTGGTATTACAAAACCCTAGGTTAATCGAAACCCATGGAAAAAACTTTCTGAAAATTCAGCGTTGAACCCAGGTACAAAATGCAGCTCAAAAATAAACCCTAGGCCATGTTTTGAAACACAACAGATGCCACTATGCGATACCATCAAGTGATCTCCTACCACCATAAATAAAAATTCAAACCACCAGGAGAATTTGGGGAAACATTCACCCCGCTGCAGCTTCATCATTATACCCCCAGGGATGTGATGGATCCATCTCTATGACTTAAAAAATGGAAACAAACGCCGCGACGAGGTGCAAATCAGAAAAAAACCAACAAGGCTAGGCTAGTAGGCTAACCACGGCTAAGGAAAACTTTAGTGGTTGATAAGTGAACACAAAACCTGAGGGAGCTAGGGTCTGGCCTTTTAAAGCATGGCTGCAGCCAAGGATGGTGAGAAAACATAACACTATAAACCTAAATGCTTAGACGTCGCTCTATCAAACCTTTAAACATAGTTAAAGCGGTCATTGGGGTTATCAAGTTGCACGGTAGAAATGACGTTTTGGTGTCTAATGCCGAGAACTTCATCGAAAACTTTACCAAATCAGTGAGAGAAAACAAGTCAAAAAAACAAAATCTGCGACAGTATCGGCTTCAACATTTTAGTTCTTCCGACACAATCATGGAGACTCACCAATCTCTCTTGAAAATGTACCATAAACAAAAGTTGATAAAAACATTACGTAGGTAAAAAAACAGTCGCAAACCTCAAGTTTCGTCGGACGCATAGACACAAAACCCTAATTTTTGCCGATGTTGTCGAAAAAACTCGCTAGAAATATCCAAAGAAAAGGTGGTAGGAAAACATTGTAAAAAAATTCCGAAGAGAAGGTAATGGGTAGCGAAGATGAGTTTTCTGCCAATAGCTTTGGTGTACACTATTAGTCTAGCTGATACCGTCGGCTCCATTTGGAGATATCTCCTGACAAACATTCTGCGAACAAAAGTGTCGGTGAGGCAGTGTGAGAAACGTCGATAGCATCGACTCAGTAACCAAAGTTTACTCGATACCATCGGCTCAAAACAGCGATATCTCCTGCCGATCCTAGCAAAAATTCTATCGAACATGTCGGCAAGAAAAAAATAACCCGCTGATAATATCGGCTCTAAAGACTGAGGTTCACCGACGTATCGACAAACTCAACAAATGCTTCTGAAAAACAATAACGAAGGAAATAAATCAGATGGAAATGATGATTTCTCTCGACATGGTGACTAAACTCACTAAGTTCTTCCCATACGTCAGAAGAAAATATCAGTTATGACTTGGTGCAAAAAGGATTTTCTGGCTTATGAAAATAAAACTAAGTCATGGAGAAAAACTCTTAAGGAAAAAGAGACAAGTTAAAATCTGAGAACTCTAAGGAGGGGCCCTCAAATCATAAAAAATTTGGGGTAGGGGTTGCAATAGCAACAATTGGGGACTAGCTAGTGAACACTGATTTGTGTAAAAACAATCTTCTCAAAACAAAAACTGCTATATAGAATTTGATTAAAGAAACCTATCCCATTCTTCTTCAAAGATCATTTAAGAGTCTAGACTTTTCCAGGAATGTCAGATTCAAAACATCACATTTATTATAGTCCCTTGGGGTGTGGTAACCGGGCTTAGAAGTCCATATAACTCTTGCGGGGCCAAAATGTGAGATTCATTTTACTTCTGCATTTGGTTGCTTCTGAATCCGACACCACAGGATCATGATAGAGTTAGATATATGCATTCATTTGTTCCTCATTCCCATGCATTTTGCATTCTTTGATGCTTAAGGATTTTGTCTTTTGAGCCTTCCTTGATTGCTTCTTTCACATTTGAGATTTGACTTAGCTTCTTCCATCCATAATGTCCTTTTGTGTGAGTGATGATTCGTTTAAGCTCTCAGATAGAGAAGAACCTTTTTAGAAATCCTTTTATTTTACTGATTTATTTCTTCAGTATATTTTCTTGATACATAATTTCTTTTTGGGGATTTTGACTCTTTATATTAACCCTTTTGGCTTTCATTTCGTGGCATTGGATTATTTTGAATACCATGCACCTATCCGTTCTTCTTCCTTTCCGTGCGTATTTCGTGGCAAGCTTCCTAGGACATATATTAATGTGAAAGTGGATGGAGCCCCAAGATAGTATTCTAGACCACATCTACCTTAGTTATTTACAGGGTTTACATAGGACCTAAATGTGTTCTTGAAATGACTTCCCTTCAACAGTCTATCAATTTAAAGAATCTTATTTTTTGATCAAGATATTGCATAAGTAACTTCAAATGAGCAGTTCTTGGATTAAAAAATTTGGAAGTTTATTCAGATTCCAATGTCCCCGAGCACCAAAATATTGAGCTGGCTTATTTTGAAACAAAATAAAAATTAAACTAAAGAAAACCAACAAAAGGAAAGAAAATGAAACTTGAAAAGGAACCAAGAATGAAACAAAAGAAAAGGTTTATTTATGTACAAAATACTCCTAAGGTACTAGGTGAAATAAGGTTTGAGAACCAGACCATTAATAGGAAGGTTCTCTTCCCACCCCTGTAAATCTTGTAACTTATAAGTCGAGGGGTCTAGATTTTCAGCAATCTGAAAGGGGCCAACTTATAGGTGTTAAAAATTTGTATGCTTACCCTTTTTGTCATGAGGGTGATCCCATTTAATAACCAAGTCTCCAATATCAAAACTTCCCTTCCCATATTTATGCTTATCAAACCTTTTTTTGACAATTTCCTATTGTTGTTTAAATATTTCTTTGGACTTGATCATAGACTCTTCAAGTTTCAACATTGTATTAATTCAATTTTGTAGAATTTCGCTACCAGATCCCCGTGAGGCTTGGGATAACTAAAAGGATTGGAATAAAATTTTTTGGGGGTAGGATATCCTCTTTTCCATAAACCAGAGTATACGGGGACACTCCTAAGGAGTTCTTGGGGGTAACCCTGTCTTCCCACACTGCATTGGGAAGAGCTATGTGCCAACTTATTTGATTTTCAATAGCAGTATTTTTTAAGATACTGATAAGATTTTTATTGGTTGATTCAGTTAACCCATTACCTTGTGGATAATAATTTGCGGAATAATGCAACTTAAATCGTTTTTCACTAGCGAATTCATTTAGTTAATTGATGAAAAATAATATGCATTATCAAAGACAAGTGAAATTGGAACCCAAAAAGTAGTCATAATATTTTCTTGAAGAAGTCGATGACCGTGTCCTCGTTCACTTTGCGCAATGGGATTTATTCTACCCATATCGTGAATTAATCAGTAGTTGTGAGAAATTTATGTTGTAATGAAGAATTTGGATTAATTTGTTCAATGATGTCAATACCCCACTATTCAAACGGTTCTCAAATAATAACCGATTGCAATGGTCCAACCTCTTTTGTTAGTCTTCTACTGCTTCTTTAGCATACATCACACTTTCTTACATAGGAATGAGCATCTTTAAACAATGTTGGCTAGTAATATCCATCTTGTAGAATCTTGTGAGTAGTAGTATCTCCCAAAAAATGTCCTTCAGTAGGCCCATCATGTAATTATTTGACAAATTTAGAGGCATATTCTTGTTCAAGGCATCTTAGAAATACCCCATCATAGTTCTTCCTAAAAATAAATCCATCAATTATTTCGTCAGAGGATGAATTTAGGTGAAGTGCCCTCGTTGCTTAGAATTCCAATGCTCTGGTAAATACCCTTGTCGAAGGTAATGTACCAGGTATCTATACCAAGATTCAGGAGCTGTAAAGATAGGACATATATCAATCATATTCAATTCTGATTCATTTTACCAATCACTATCCTCATTAATCTGACCTTCAGCAATTAGCTTACACAACCCTTGTCCTTTGATAATGGTAACTGGTTTGAACTCTGAATCATATTCTTGCAACGTTGTCACCCAATTCCCTCTTCATTCATCTAATTCTTTCTGTACAAAAAGGGTTCCGATAGCTTGACGAGGGACAATTACCTTGGTTCCATTTTTTAGAATGTAAGGTCTAAATTGTTTCACTGCTTTAAATACTGTATATGCTTGTTTGTCAATGACAAGGTAGTTCAATTCAACACCTTGTAACCCAGGGCTCATAAATGATATTGGGTACTCGTCTCCCATTTTTTCTTTCTATGTGAGCACTACTATGAGTGAGTTATTTGAGGCAAAAGTGTATGGAATAAAATCCTTTTAAAAATCATTACTTTTAAGAGAAGGATCATGAGCTATTGTTGTTTTGATGTTGTTAAAGGAAAGCTTCTTTGTATCCGTCCATTTAATTTCACAGTCTACTTTACCATTTGTTGCAAATGTTTTACTATCTGTGCAAAGTCAAGGACAAACCTTTGAACAAAATTTATGGTACCCATGATTGATTGCATACATTTTTTGTTGCGGGGTAAGGGAATATGAGAAATGGCTTCTATTCTCCCCGGGACTATGGAGATTCCCTTCTTAGAAATAATATCTCCTAACAGTTTTCCCTCTAAAACTGCAAAAATGCTTTTCTTAGGATTTAAAGATGTGCCATATTTTCTACAGTGATAAAAAAAAAATTTCAAATGAAAAACATGATATTCTCTCTTAGTAGAGTAAACTATTACATCATCTAGATATACCACCACACTATGGTTGATCAATCCCCTGAAAGCAATATCCATTGCAATTTGAAATATAGCTCCAACATTTATAAGTCCAAAGGGCATTCTTCTATATGAAAATGTTCCCCACTTTGTTCAAAACGTAGTTTTCGGTCTATCTTGTTCAGCTACCAACACTTGATTATAGCCAGAAAACCAATCTAATAGGGAGAACAACTCAAAACCTAAGACCGTTTGTAAGATCTGTTCCATTGGTGGAACTGGGTAATTATTTTTATCTGAAGCTCAGTTCAGATTTCAAAAATATACACACAATCTTATCTCTTCATATTTATTCCTTACTGGTACAAAATTTGCTACCCATTCCGAATACCTGACTCTGAAAATGATCTTTGCATCAAGTAATTTCTTTACCTTGTTTTGGATTCAAGGTTCCAACTTGGGATGCATTTCTCAGTTGTTGCTAGAATGGTTTAACACCCGATCTAATAAGAATGATATGTTGGATAATATGGGTGTCATAGGTCTTCAAGTCTTCATATGACCAAGAAAAATATCATTGTATTGTTGAAACAAACTGATAAATCTACTTCTTTCTCCTTGTGAACAACATTTTCCCGAGTATACATACTTGGGTTCAACCTTTGTCCCTAGATTAATCCATTCATACTACATGGATGAACTATTTGTTTTGACATTGGCAGGTTTTCTGAATTTTTTGTTTGAATCAAACATCCCTTCCAACGTTCTCACTCCTTTAGGCATGAAATTTCCACTTTCAAGATTAGCTTGATGCTTATCATCATCAATCACCGAGTGCTTGAAAGTTTCATCATTCGTTAGAAAATATATGATTTTATGATCATCATCAAACACTCTCAAGTTTGTAACATTGTCTGGTATCGATGTCTTGAAAATGAGTTCAATAGAGCACTTGTTATTAGTGGGTACTAGCCTTGCAGCAGAAACAACTAAAAAATCAACTGAAACATTTTTCTACCTAGGAATTGAACTTATATTGAAGGCATTGAAATGTGTTATAAGTCCCCAGACTTTAGTTTGATAACCTTTTAATTGTGGTGACAAACAATGAATTGTGTTTCTAATCTATCTGATAACTACCTTAGAATCACCAAATACTTTTAAATTTCTAACTTTAAGATCAACGATTTTCCCCATACCCTAGACTAGAGCTTCATACTCATCACTGTTATTTATACATTCAAACTCTAGTCAACAAGAGAGAAAATGTTTGTTCTTTTCTAAATCAATCAGGACACAACTGACTCCTAATCCCTCTTGTGTCTTGGAACCATGAAAGTACAAAAACCAAAATATACCTTCTAAATCTACTTGATTAGTGTTTATTTCTATGTTAGAAACTAATTTAACTATATTACAATCGATATTACTAGTTCATGAAAAATGAAGGAGTTCAGACTATGTGTCTAACTCACGATTGGCTTCTTTAGCTTGATAATCTCCAGGTTCAATTTCTCAAAAGAAGTTACCTAAGACCGAAGATGAGAAGTTTATAGGTTCAAGTTTTCCTTCCAATTGAGTTACATTGTGTTTCATGTGTGGTTCCCTCATTACCTTAATTTTATTTTGAGTGTTATTATATGGCAGCCACATGTGCGACTATTCAGTTGTGAAGTACCCATTCAGTTTTGTAGAGTAGTCCCTACTCAATATCAAACCATAGGAATCTGGTATAGCTACCACCATAATGTCTATAAGATGACAAACTCTCTCATATGTAGATAACCGAATCAACACATTTTTCATTTCTCCTGTTACCTTGACTGTACATCTGTCCAACTAAATGATCTTACATGAGAATGGTGTAGGTTGACCATTGATCTTTTTACATACTGAGAGTGTCATGACATTAGATGAAGCCCCAGAATCAACCAAAAAAATTTGCACATTATGATTGAAAATCCCAAAAGACAATAAGAATGAAAAATATTTAGATTTAGACTTCCCTCCAATGCTATATTCATTAATTTCTTTATCAGATTGAATGTCATTCTGGGATCTACTAGGTTATGGATCAAAATCCTCTTGAAGCTTCTTTCTCTGCTGGGGTAAATTACAAAATTCAAATAAAGAAACATTCGCTTTCATTTTCTTGATGTATTCTACTATGTCATACCCCATATCATATTCTACTAGAACCTTCTTACTACTTTTTGTTTTACTCTCCATAATCTTTACTGGTGTACTGACTGTTGGAACCTTATCTTTGACTTTTACCAGATCAGACTGAGATGTTGTTTGGGTATTACTGCTAATCTTCTTCATACTTTCTTGTATCTTCCTAATATTAGGCAGTATTAATCTTTTATCCATTACTGGTCCTTTGCTTCTAGTTGTAATATTAACTGATGAAAGTTGGATCTCTTTAGTAGGATCCTCTTCATTAGTCCTAGTGTAGGTGCACTGTCCCATAAGACCATTATGGTTTCATGTGTTTTTTCTTCTTCCACCCTAGGCTTTGTTATTTGAGAATCTAATATTTGGTTCATAACTAGAGTCATTGAATTGATCCATTGTGGGAAACTCTTTTCAAAATGAGGGTTCTTGATGAAAGGTGTAGAAATGACCATTCCTACTCCATTGAAATTCAAAACAGAAGAATTATACACAGGTGGTTGATATGTTCCACTTTCTTATGTTTTCTTAAAATAAGGTTTAAACTATTTTTTGATGAATTATCTTCTTTGTCTTTTTCCAGATCTACAATTTTATTTGATAACTTTTGTACCATATTGACTACATTTTCTAATTCAGTTGTGTGTTCTTCCTATGGTCTGGTTAACAACAGAGGTTTTTTACCACTAAAAGTATTTACCTATGGTTCTACATTCTGTTTTTTTATGCTGTCAAGTTCAACTTCTACCTTATTTGCTTCCTCACAATTCTCCACCAATGTACATTTCACTGCTCTTTTGACAAACATTGCTATGCTGGGACAATGTCCCGAAGTATAGTATTCTACAAGAGTTTCTTCAACAAGCCTTGTTGTAGCACTGAAATTACTTAGATGAGTAGCAAATATTTGGTTAGAATCTTGAACCTTTTCTCTTTTATCCATCCTGAGAGAGAGAAACTCTTTCATAAGAGTCAAAATGGTTCGATGACTACCAAACTTTCTCTTAAACACCCTTTCAAAAGTATTCCAATATGTTATTGAATTTGCTTGTAAACTGAAATACCAAGTAGAGGTATTAGCTTCAAAGGTGTTAGGAAAAAGTATGCATACCACATCTTCGTGTTCAACGGCCAAAAGTTCCTGATCCAAATAGAAACTTTGCAGGTGGTCTTCTACGAAAATGCCTTTTCTAGGGCTAAACTTTGGTAATGTCTTTTCATGATGCTTAGGAAAATCATGCAAAGGAGCCAGGTTTAGTGGCGTTCTGGGTCTCCAGACCAGTTGATTGGGTTTATTAGCATTAGCATTTGGTTTTGGTTGATTAACATTAGCCATAATTAGACGAGGAGTTTGCAGTGGGGACTAAACATGCGACTGTAATGGAGACTGAAAAATAGGGGAATCTAGTCTCAACTGATCAAGTGGTTGGACAATCTCTTGTATGGAAAAATTTACCAACTCTTCCAAATTTCCCACCAAAATTGAATCTTCAGTGTAATTAGGTACTTTCCTCGAAGCCCACCTTCTTAGCAATGTAGGAATTGCTTTCAATCCTCCAAGTTTCTTTACGTAAGATCAGGTATGTACTCTTAAGTGATTAACTTCTTCAAATGGAACAGCGTATAAATGTTCCGAACCTTCTTCTTTAGGTGCTACTCTTTCTTCAGAAATGAAATATTCAAGAAACTTAGTTTCAGAGCTATCACCAATGGAATAGTTTCTATTAAACATATTTCCTTTGCCAGCCATGCACTAGTGACCCTCCTTCTAGCACAAAAAAAATTGATGCTTGGAAAATCCCAAGTACAGATAGTAGGGATTCTCCCCAATAATCATTCCCAATTAGATCGTTTACTGTTTTGTATGGGGAATCTATCCGATTAGCGACTCGACTACCATAGAATTAAAAGAATGTTTTAAGTCTATTTTATCAGTTGTGTCCCAGTCCACCTTTTATGTGATTTTATGTTTCAAGATTAAATGCAAGTGGCTAAGATGAATGTAAGCAATCGCTGAGAAAAATCCTCAACTCGTGATGTGTAGGTTCTTACCTCTCCTCTTATTTCTCTTTCCCCTCAATCACTTCTAAACTAAGCAAACTAATGTAATCTATTCTATAACTACCTATCTAACTTATCCCCAGGGGAGCAGAAATTATATCTAACAGAGTAATGTGCTATAATGTTGCATATGGAATCCTACAAGTAGCTATTCAAATTCTACATACATAATCACAACAGAAAATAAAAAAAAAAGATAGCTTCGTTTTGTTAAAACATTGATTACTAATTCATATGCACAAGATTTCTAACAGAAAGTAAAATCATTCATCATTGCAGAAGTAGTTCATTAAGTTAGAATGATCTCACAGTTGTATAGTAGATAAATAAGAAGTAGTTCAGCATTAGAAATCCACACAATCCATTTGAAACTTCTACAGTCCTTCCTCAAGAAAAATTGGTTCTCATTTATTTATAAATGAAATAGTTATCATACAAATAACTTCAGCCTCAATGCTCTTGCGAAAAGTATTTCTAAACTCTCCTCTACTCCTATTTATATATTTTACAAATAAATTTTGGACCACCCCTGCCTTTTGGACTTCCTTAACTCCTCGATTTACGAAATTTCTCCTCTAGTGACTTGCACTAGAAAAATGGAAATCAGATAAAATAATTTACATAAAGTGCCACATGTAAACAAGACAAAACTAAGGGGCGGGGGGCAATTGATCCTCAAATGAATTCTTTCCATTTTCCCTGCCGAAAATTTTGTTGAGCATCAGGGCTATAAGCCTACATGGAGTGCGTAAGCTGGAAATTGCTTTCTTGTTATCATCATCATCTTTTCACATTCGATGTAATCCAAACTCAAACTATTTATCTAGTCACCTGTCATGATAATTTTTGGAGCAGGTAGATTGAAAATATTGGCTATGTATGCAGGAGCGAAGGAAGAAAAATATTTTCCTTTGATGTTTGACTTGATAATAGCACCTGCATATGCTTGCAGTAAAATCCAGCGGATCACCTCAACAAAAGGGAAACATTTAGGGCGTGTGGTTACCTTCGTGATCCCTGATTTCATTATGTTTTTATACAAGGATATATCTTCTAAACCTCCATCAGGTACCTTTTTATCTTTAATCATGTGATATATCTATCCCCATTTGAACTCTATTTCAACCACTATAACTTCTTTCGCGTCCTCATAGATTATCTCTATTCTAGGCAAGAATTCTAATTCAGATTCATCCTAATGGACCTTGGCCTTCTTCTTTCCACCCTTCTTTGGCATGTTGTGGTGTGCAGACTGAGACTATACCATACCCAAAGAATTAACTTAGTGTTACTGTGATCAAAATAGCATGCATTCATATCAATAGAATATATTGGAATAAAATGCTACTATTAAGATGCAAGATAATGAGACCTATATAATCATACATATGTTTTCTCTCATACAAAATGAAATTGCATTCAGTGATTAATATGTTGGAGAAAAAAAATATGTTTTACCAATTCATCTTTGGCCATATGAAAACAACCTTGTGATGTAACGAAATTATGTATGTCATCCAAATACTTCAAAAAAAACGACTGAAAAACAAGAGCCCAAGTGCAAGCTCTAAATGTTGTTTTGGGATTTGGATATCTTAGTTCTAGTGTATTAGGTCAAGATGAAGAAAACAATAAACTTAGGTTTTAATCCCTACACAAGGCTTGCTAAGCCTGGTTTTGTTTAGCGTTCATTCAGTTTTAACATACAAAGATGCACTTTTCTTTTACATGCAAGAAAACAATCCAAGCAAAATTGCAGTAATAACTTGGTATTACGAAACCCTAGGTTAACCGAACCCCATGGAAAAAACTTCCTGAAACTTGACTGTCAACCCCAAGGACAAAATGCAGCTCAAAAAGAAATCCTAGGCCACGCTTTGGAACACGACAGACGCCACTGTGTGATACCTTCAAGTGATCTCCTACCACCATAAATAAAAAATCAAACCAAACTAGGAGAAGTTGGTGAAACATTCGCCCCACCGCAGCTTCATCATTATGCTCCCATAGATCTAAGGGATCCATCTCTATGGCTCAAAAAACCAAAACAAATGATACGGCAAGGTGTGAATAAGAAAAAACCGATAAGGCCAGGCTAGCAGGCTCTGTGTGGCTAAGGAAAACCTCAGTGGTTGATAAGTGAAACAAAACCAGAGGGAGCTAGGGTCCATCCTTTTTAAAGCATGATTGCGGACAAGGATAGTGAGAAAACCTAGCATCATAAAACTAAACTCCTAGACGTCGCTCTATCAAACCTTTAAACACAGTCAATGAGATCGTTGGGGTAATTAAGTCACACAGGTGGAACAATGTTTTGGCGCCTAAGACTGAGAAATTCATTGAGAACTTTACCAAATCAGTGAGAGAAAACAAGTCAAAAAAATAAAATGCGACAATGTCGGCTTCAATTTTAGTTCTTTTGACGCAAACATGGAGACTCACCAACCGCTCTCGAAAATGCACTATTGAAAAAAGTTCCTAAAAACATTCCGTAGGTAAAAAATGAGTCGCAAACCTTGATTTTCATCGAGTGCATCAACACAAAACCTTGATTTATGCTGATGCTTCTGGAAAAACTCACTAGAAAAATATAAAGAAAAGGTGGTCTGCAAACTTTCTAAGAAACTTCCGAAGAGAAGGTAACGAGTGGTGAAGATGAGCTTCTGCCAATGGCTTTGGTGTCCACTTTTAGTATAGCTGATACTGTCATCTCCATTTGGAGATATCTCCTAACAAAAAGTCTGCAAAAAAAAGAATCAACGAGGCAGAGTGAGAACTGTCGATAGCATCAGCTCGAAAACCTAAGTTTACCCGATACTGTCAGCTCCAAACATCGATATCTCCCACCGATCCTTGCAAAAACTTCGATCGAACATGTCGGCAAGAAAAATATAACCCCACCAATAATGTCATCTCTAAAGACTGAGTTTCTCCTGTGTATCAGAAAACTCAACAAATACTTCCGAAAAACAATAAAGAAGACAAGAAATCAGATGGAAACAATGAGTTCTCCCAATGTTTTGGCTAAACTCACCGAGTTCTTCCGACACATCGAAAAAAAATATGAGTTCTGACTTGGTGCAAAAAGGATTTTCTGGCTTATAAAAATAAAACTAAGTCATGGAGAAAAACTCTTAAGGAACAAGAGACAAGTTAAAAGCTGAGAACTCTAAGGAGGGGCCCTGAAATCATAAAAATTTTGGGGTAGGGGTTGCAGCAGCAACAATTGGTGACTATATGGTGAACACAGATTTGTGATAAAACAATCTTTTCAAAACAAAAACTGCTATATGGAATTTGATTGGAGAAACCTATCCCACTGTTCTTCAAATATCATTTAAGAGTCTATAATTTTCCAGGAATGTAAGATTCACAGCATCACATTGATTGTAGTCCCTTGGGGTATGGTAACCAAGGTTAGAAGTATATATAACTCCCTCGGGGTCAAAATGTGAGATTCATTTTACTTCTGTATTTGGTTTCTATCAGATGTGACAACATGGGATGGTGACAAAGTTAGACATATGCATTCATTTGTTCCTCGTTCCCATTCCTTTTGCATTCTTTGATGCTTAAAAATTTTGTCTTTTGAGCCTTCCCTGATTGCTTCTTTCACATTTGAGATTTGGTTTATGTTCTTCCATCCATAATGTCTTTTTGTGTGAGTGATGATTTGTTTCATCTCACAGATGGAGAAGAATCTTTTGAGCAATCCTTTTATTTTACTGATTTATTCATTCAGTATATATTCCTGATACATACTTTTTGTTTTGTTTTTTTTAGGGGGGGGGATTTTGACTCTTTATATTAATCCTTTTGGCTTTTATTTTGTGGCATGGGATTATTTTGAATACCATGCACCTGTTCATTCTGCTTCCTTTCCGTGGGTCTTTCGTGGCAAGCTTCCTAGGACAGATATTAATGTGAAAGTTGATTAAGCCCAAAGATAGTATTCTAGATTGCATCTACCTTAGTTATTTATAGGGTTTACATAGGACCTCAATGTGTTCTTGAAATGACTTCCCTTCGGTAGTCTATCAATTTAAAGAATATTATTTTTTGATCAAAATATTGCATAAGTAACTTCCAATGAGTAGTTCTTGAATTAAAACATTTGGAAGATTGTTCAAATTCCAATTTACCTGAGCACCAAAAGATTGAGCTGGCTTATTTTGAAACAAAAGAAAAATTAAACTAAATCAAACCAACAAAGGGAAAGAAAATGAAACTTTAAAAGAAACCAAGAATAAAACAAAAGAAAATGTTTATTTATGTACAAAATACTCCTAAGGTACTAGGTGAAATAAGGTTTGAGAACCATACCATCAATAGGAAGGTTCTCTTCCGACCCCTGTAAATCTTGTAACTCATAAGTTGAGGGGCCTAGATTTTCAGCAATCTGAAAGGGGCCAACCCATAAGTGGTGATACTTTGTATGCTTTCCCTTTTCTTCATGTGGGTGATCCCATTTAAGAACCAAGTATCCAATCTCAAAACTTCCCTTCGAAGATTTATGCTTATCAAACCATCTTTTGACAATTTCCTATTGGTGTTTAAATATTTATTTGGACTTGAGCATAGACTCTTCAAGTTTCAGCAATGTTTTAATTCGATCTTGTATAATTTCGCTACCAGATCCTCATGAGGCCTAGGATAACTAAGAGGATGGGAATAAAATGTTTGGGGGTAGGATAGACTCTTTACCATAAACTAGAGTATAAGGGGACACTCCTAAGGAATTCTTGGGGGTAACCCTATCTGCCCATAGTGCATTGGGAAGGTCTATGTTCCAACTTCTCTGATTTTCAATAATAGTCTTCTTTAATATTTTGATAAGATTTTTAGTTGATTCAGCTAACCCATTACCTTGTGGATAATAATTTGTTGCATAATGAAACTTGATTCCTTTTTCACTAGTGAATTCATTTAGCTTAATTGATTAAAAATAAGACGCATTATCAAAGACAAGTGAAATTGGAACCCCAAACCTGGTCATAATATTTTCTTGCAAGAAGTCGATGACTGTGTCCTCGTTCAGTTTACGTAATGGAATTGATTCTACCCATATTGTGAAGTGATCAGTAGCTATGAGAATACATTTATGTTGTAATGAATAATTTGGATTAATTTATCGAATGATGTCAGTACCCCATTGTTTGAACAGTTCTGAAATAATTATTGGTTGCAATGGTCCAACCGTGTTTGCTAGTCTTCCACCGCTTATTTGGCATATGTCACACTTTCTTACATATGAATGATCATCTTTAAACAATGTTGGCCAGTAATATCCATCTTGTAGAATCTTGTGAGCATTAGTATCTCACAAAAAATTTCCTCCAGTAGGCCTATCAAGCAATTCTTTGACAACTTTAGAGGCATATTCTTGTTCATTGGCACCTCATATATATCCCATCATAGTTATTCCTAAAAATCACTCCATCAATTATTTGGTAAGAGGCTGACTTTAGGTGAAGTTCCCTTCATTACTTATAATTCCAATGCTATGGTAAATACCCTTGTTGAAGGTAATGTACCAGGTCTCTATACCAAGCTTCAGGAGTTGTAAAGATAGGACGTATATCAATCATATTTAATTCTTCTTCATTTTCCCAATTGCCATCCTCATTAGTTTGAGTTGAATAAATTAGTTACACAACCCTTTTCCTTTAATAATGGTAGCTGGTTTGAACTCTAAATCATATTCCTGCAATGCTATCACCCAATTCCCTCTTTGTTCATCCAATTCTTTCTGTAAAAAAACAGCTGGATGAGGGACAATTACCTTAGTTCTATTTTTAGAATGTAAGGTATGAATTGTTTCACTACTTTAAATACTGCATATTCCTATTTGTCAATGGAAGGGTAGTTCAATTCAACACCTTGTAACCCATTTCTCATAAATGATATTGGGTACTCATCTCCCATTTCTTCTTTTTGTGTGAGCACTGTTGCAAGTGACTTATCTGAGGCAAAAGTGTACAAAATAAAATCCTTTTCAAAACCAGTACTTTGAAGATAAGGCACGTGAGCTATTACTGCTTTGATGTTGTTAAAGGTAACCTTCTCTGCATCGGTCCATTTAAATTTCACACTCTTATTTACCATTTGTTGCAATAGTTTTACTATCTGTGCAAGTTCAGGGACAAACCTAAGAACAAAATTTATGGTACCCATGAATGATTGCACACCTTTTTTTTGTTTTGGGGTAAGGGAATATGAGAAATGGATTCCATTCTCTCCAGGTCTATGGAGATACCCTTCTTAGGAATAATATGGCCTAACAGTTTACCCTCTAATACTACAAAATTTCTTTTCTTAGGATTTAAAGATATGTCGTATTTTCTACAACGATCAAAAATTTGTTTCAAATGAAAAACATGATCTTCTCTCTTCTTAGAGAAAAATGTTACATCATCTAGATATAACACCACACTATGGCTGATCAATCCCTAGAAAGCGATATCCATTTCCCTTTGAAATGTAGTTCCATCATTTATAACTCCAAAGGGCATTCTTCTATACACAAATGTTCCCCATTTTGTTCGAAACGCACCAATAATTAACTTAGGGTTTTCAATTATGTTCCAACTAAACACTGAAATTTTTTTGTTGCGTCAAGGAATATCTTCCAGTCATTATGGTGTGTGCTTCCGGCGGAGCACACATGTAAGAAGTAATTTTTAGTTTCATTCTATCTTGCTCAGCTACCAACACTTGATTATAGCCAGAAAACCCATCTAATAGGGAGAACAGTTCAGAACTTGAGACCATTTGTAGGATCTGTTCCATTAGTGGAAGTGGGTAATTATGTTTATCTTAAGCTTGGTTTAGATTTCAGAAATATACACATAATATTATCTCTCCATATTTCTTCCTTACTTGCACCAAATTTTCTACCCACTCTGAATTCTTAACTCTGAAAATTATCCATGAATCAAGTAATTTCTTTACCTAATTTGGATTAGAGGTTCCAACTTGGGATGAATTTTTCTTAGTTGTTGTTGGAATGGTTTAAAACTCTCTTTAATAGGAATGATATGTTGGATAATATAGGTTTCATAGGTATTCAAGTCTTCATATGTCCAAGCAAAAATATCCTTATATCGTTGAAACAAACTGAAAAATCTACTTCTTTCTCCTAGTGAACAACATTTTCCCAAGTTTACATACTTGGGTTTAGCCTCTGTCCCTAGATTAATCAGTTCATACTGCATGGATGAACTATTTTTTTTGACATTGGCAATTTGTTGTTTAAATAAAACATCCCTTCCAGCGTTCTCACTCCTTTAGGTGTGAAATTTCCACTTTGAAGATTAGCTTGATGCTCTTCATCATCAATCACCGAGTCCTTGAAAATTTCATCATTCATTGGAAAATATATTATTTTTTGATCATCATCAAACACTCTCAATTTTGTAACATTTTCTGGTATCGATGGCCTGAAAATATGTTCAATAGAGCACTTTTTATTAGTGGGTACTAGAGTTGCAGTAGAAACCACTAAAAAATCAGCTGTAGCATTTTGCAACCTAGGAATTGAACTTATATTGAAGGCATTGAAATGTGTTATAAGATCCCTGAATTTAGCCTGATAACCTTTAAGTGCAGTGACAGACAATGAATTTTATTTCTAATCTTTCTCACAACTACCTCAGAATCACTAAATACTTTTAAATTTCTAACTTTAAGATCAACGACTTTCCTCAGGCCATGGACTAGAGCTTAATACTCAGTAATGTTATTTGTACATTCAAACTCCAGTTGAGAAGAGAGAAAAATTTTGTTCTTTTCTGAATCAATTAGGACACAACCGACTCCTGATACCTATTGTTTCTTAGAACCATCATTGTACAAAAACCAAAATCTATCTTCTAAATCTACTTGATGAGTGTTTCTTTATATGTTAGAAACTAAGATAACTATATTACAATCAATATTACCAGTCTGTGAAAAATGAAGGAGTTTGGACTATGTGTGTAACTCATGACTGGCTTCTTTATCTTGATAATTTCTAGGTTCAAGTTCTAAAAAGAAGTTACCCAAGACAGAAGATGAGAAGTTTATAGGTTCATTTTTTTGTTCCAATTTAGCTACATTGTGTTTCATGTATGGTTCCCTCATTACCTTAATTTTATTTTTAGTGTTATTATATGGAAGCCACATGTGTGACCAATAAGTTGCAAAGTACCCATTCAGTTTTGTAGACCATTCCCATCTCAATATCAATCCATAGGCCCATGGTATATCTACCACCATAATGTCTTTAAACTGACAAACTCTCTCACCAGCAGATAGCCAAATCAACATATTTTTCATTTCTCCTGTACCTTGGCTACAGAAATTTCCAACTGAATGACCTTACATGAGGATGGTGTAGGCTGACCATAGATATTTTTACATACTGAGAGTTTCATGACATTAGATGAAGCTCGAGAATCCACCAAACAAGTATACACATTATGATTGAAAATATCAAAAGATAATAAGAATGGCAAAGTTTGAGATTTAGACTTCCATCCAATGCTAGCTTCATTAATTTATTTATCAGATTGAATGTCATCTTGGGATCTACTAGGTTGTGGATCAAAATCCTCTAGAAGCTTCTTTCTCTTTTGGGGTAAATTACATAATTGAAATAAAGAAACATATGCTTTCATTTTCTTGATGTCTTCTACTATGTCATACCCCATATAGTATTCTACTAGAACCTTCTTACTGCTTTCTGTTTTACTCTCAATAATATTTACAGGCGTACTGAATACTGGAACCTTATATTTTTTTTACCAGATCATACTTAGATGTTGTTTGGGTATTACTGCTAATCTTGTTCATACTTTCTTGTATCTTCCTAATCTTAGGCAGTATTAATCTTTCATCCATTACTGGTCCTTTGATTCTAGTTTTAATATTAACTGATGAAAGTTAGATCTCTTTAGTACGATCCTCTTCATCTATTCCTAGAGTAGTTTCACATTCCCATAATACCATTGCAGTATCATGTGTTTCTTTTGGTTCATTTGTTTTTTCTTCTTCCACATTAGGCTTTGTTATTTGAGCTTCTAATATTTGATTAATAACTAGAGTCATTGAATTAATCCGTTATGGGAAACGCTTTTCATAATGATGTTCTTGATGGAAGGTGAAAAAATGATCCATTCCTATTCCATTGAAATTAAAAATAGAAGAATTATACACAGGTAGTTGAGATGTTCCACTTTCTTCTCTTTTCTCGAAATAAGGCTTAAATTGTTTTTTCGATCAACTAGATTCTTTGTCCTTTTACAGATCTACAATTTTATTTGATAACTTTTGTACCATTGTAACTACATTTTCTAATTCAATTGAGTGTTCTTCCTTAGGTCTTGTTAACTACAGAGGTTTTTTACCCTATAAAGTCTTTACCTCTAGTTCTACAGTGTGTTTGTTTATGCTATCAAGTTCGACTTCTACCTTATTTTCTTCCTCATAATTCTCTACCAATGTACGTTTCACTTCTCTTTTGAAAAACATTGCTATGCTGGGACAAAGTCCTGAAGTATAGTGTTCTACTAGAGTTTCTTCAACAGGCCTTGTTGTAGCATTGAAATTACTCAGATGAGAATCAAATATTTGGTTAAAATATTGAACCTTTTCTCTTGTGTGCATCCTTAGAGAGAGAAACGCTTTCCTCTACCAGCCATGCACTAGAGGACCTCCTTCTAGTGCAAAAACTATTAATCCATGGAAAATCCCAGGTGCCGACAATAGGGATTCTCCCCAATAATCATTCCCAATTAGATCATTTACTATTTGGTATGGGTAATCCATCCGCTTAGCGGCCCGACTACCATAGAATTAAAAGAATGTTTTAAGTTTGTTTTACCAGTTGAGGCCCGGTCCATCATTTATGTGATTTTATGTTTTAAGATGAAATTAAAGTGCCTAAACTGAATGCAAGCGACCGACGAGAAAAAGCCTCAACTTGTGATGCATAGGTTCTTACCTGTCGTCTTATCTCTCTTTTCCCTCAATCAATTCTAAATTAAGAAAACTGATGTAATCTACTCTATAACTACCTATCTAACCTATCCCCAGGGGAGCATACATTATATTTAATAGAGTAAGGTGGTGTAATGTTGCATATGGGATCCTACAGGTAGTTGTTCAAATTCTACATACATAATCACAACAAAAAATATAAACAAAGATAGCTTCATTTTGTTAAAACATTCATTACTCATTCATATGAAAAATATTTCTAACAGAAAGTAAAATCATTCATCATTGCAAAATTAGTTCATTAACTTAGAACAATATCACAGTTGTATAACATCTACATAAGAATTAGTTCAACATTAGCAATCCAAACAATCCATTTGAAAATTGTACAGTCCTTCCTCCAACAAAATTGGTTCTCATTTATTTATAAAAGAAATAGTTCTCGTACAAACAACTTCAGCCTCAATGCGCTGGTGAAAAGTCTTTATAAACTCTCCTCTACTCCTATTTATACATTTTACAAATGACTTTTGGATTACCCCTAACTTTTTGGATTCCTTAACTCATCGATTTACAAAATTTGTCCCCTACTGACTTGCACTAGAAAAATGGAAATAATATAAAATAATTTACATAAAGTGCCACATATAAACAAGACAAAACTTAGGGGTGGAAGTTGATCCTCAAATGAATTCTTTCCATCTGCCCTGCCGAAATTTTTGTTGAGCATCAGGGCTATAATCTTGTAGGGAGTGTGTTAGCTGGTAGTCTCATATTTTCCAAAGGCTTCTGGTGAAATTGCTTTCCTGTTATCATCATCATCTTTGCACATTTGATGTAATCCAAACTCAGACTATTTATCCAGTCATCTGTCATGCTAATTTCTGGAGCAGGTATATTGCAAATCTTGGTTGTGTATCCAAGGGAGAAGGAAGCAAAATATTTTTCTTCAATGTTTGACATGATCATAGTACCTATGTCTTATCGCAGGAAAATCCAGTCGATCACCTCAGCACAAGGGAAAAGTCCAAGGCATGTGGATACCTTTGTGAACCCTAATTCCATTATGTATGTATACAAGGATATATCTTCTAAACCTGCATCTAGGACCTTATGATATTTAATCATGTGATATATCTATCCCCATTTGAACTTTGGTTCAGCCCTTGTAACAAATTTCGTGTCTTCATAGATTATTTCTATTCTAGGAAAGAATTTTAAGTCTGAGTCATACTCATGGCCCTTGGCCTTCTTCTTTCCACCCTTCTTTGACATGTTGTGATGTGAAGAATGAGGTTGAACCATACCCAAAGAAATAACTTAGTGTTACTGTGATGAAAACAACATGCATTCATATCAATAGAATATACTGGAATGAAAAGATACTATTAAGATGCAAGATCATGAAACCTCGATAATCAAACATATCTTTTCTTTCAGACAAAATTAAATCACATCGGTGCTTAATATGTTGGAGAACAAAAAGATGTTTTACCGATTCATATTTGGCCATATGAAAACACTTCAAAAAATAGACTGAAAAACAACAACCCAAGTGCAAGATCTAAATGTTGTTTTTGTTAGTTTTTCATCACATTTAAGCTAGCATTATGATCTTAGGATCTTTTCACTGAGAGAATAACAAGCACAGCAATAAAACACAAGCACATCACAAGAGACAAGAGACACAAAGAGTTTTCCTCGAGGAAACCATAAAGGAGAAAACCCCGCAAGTCCCTCTAAGATAGAATCAACACCAAAACAGTAAGAGATCTCCCAAAATAGCAGTAGTCTTCTGTCTTCTGTCTAGTCCAAAAATTTCCTTCTCGAGTAGTGCGCCACACTTGGGAGAGCAAGTGATGTATTTCACCAGTGATAAATAGAGAATCTCTCACTCTCTATTTATATTCTTTCGTTGACTTGAAGTGCACTCAATCATGTCGGCCCAACTAGCAATTACTTACTCGAGCCTACACCTTAATTAGTGTATAATAACTCAAGTGCCCTGAAACTGTGGGGACTTACCTAATGACTTGACATGACTTGATTACATTATTAATCCTCCCGATCGGAACATCGGGGCATGATCACATGACTCAAATACATAATAGAAACATCCCGGAATAAACATTGGGTTACAATACATAAGATACATAGAAGAATACATTCCGAAGTTACATATACATCAACACTCCCTCTTAACTAGGAAGGTATTATTTCGACACAATTTTCAGCACTGGTCTTCTTCTCTGTATCAGCTGGATCATCTCGTATTCAAGTCATCTTCGTCTTCAAGTCATCTTCGTCTTCAAGTCATCTTTGTCTTCAAGTCATATTCACTGTATCTGGATCATCTCTCGATCTAGATCATCATATAACATCATCACTGGATCTGGATCATCTCTCGATCTGGATCAACATCACTGGACTGGATCTGGACCATCACTCGATCTGGATCATCACTGCTGGATCATCATTACTGGATCTGGATCATCACTCGATCTGGATCAACACTGGTGCTATCTCATGATTCTTCTTGTCATAGGAAGTTCTACAGAGCCAACCCTTTTTCATGCTGGTTGTAGGCATACCCTCATGTAGGTCTTTGCCCAGCACTTACATCTGACCTGCTCATCAGAAAGGCACGCCCATCACTCACATCTGATCATGTAGTAAACTACAATCCCATCAGAAAGGCCCAACACTCACATTCATCAGCATGATAGGACACACCTACTATCATCTGTGAAATGGCTCAGCACTTATAATCACTAGCATGGTAGGACACACCTACTACCATCTGTGAAATGGCACTGCACTTACAGTCACCAGCATGATAGGACACACCTACTACCATCTGTGAAATGGCACTGCACTTACAGTCACCAGCATGATAGGACACACCTACTATCATCTATGAAATGGCACAGCACTTACAACCAACAGCATGATAGGACACACCTACTATCATCTGTGGAAAGGCACAGCACTCACATCCATCAGCATGGTAGGAAACACCTACTGCCATCTGTGGAAAGGCTCAGCACTTACAATCACCAGCATGGTAGGACACACCTACTACCATCTGTGAAAAGGCTCTGCACTTACAATCACAAGCATGGTAGGACACACCTACTACCATCTATGAAATGGCACTGCACTTATAGTCACCAGCATGATAGGACACACCTACTATCATCTGTGAAATGGCACAGCACTTACAGTCACCAGCATGATAGGACACACCTACTATCATCTGTGACAAGGCTCAACACTTACATCCATCCAGGCGAGAACACATCCTGCTCACAATGATGGAAGGGCATGCACTCATATCTGATCATGAGGGAAACACATCCCAGCAATCATATTAGAATGGCCCCCAGTCCTCCTCGACTGAGCTACCTGGTAACTGACCAGGCGCCTCCATTCTCCTAGAGAATGGCAGTTGCCCTTACATCCGACCTGCTCGTCGAAATGGCCAACACTCACATCTGACATGGAAGGAACTTAATCCTTTAGCCATGAACATAATGGTTCAGCCCTTACATCTAATCAAGTGGGAACACATCCCCCTATCAAATCAGAATGGATACTCAGTCCTACACTGAGTGATCCTGGTAACTGACCAGGTGCCTCCATTCCTAGAATGGCAATTTCCCATACATCTGTCCTACTCGACAGAATGGCCAGCCCTCATATCTAACATGGAAGGGAGAAACCCTATCACCATGACAGAATGGCTCAGACCTTATATCTGACCTACTCGTTAGAATGGCTATGGATCTCAGCACTCATATCTGAAATGGAAGGAACCAATCCTCTCACCATGACAGAATGGCTCAGCCCTTACATCTGACCATGGAAGGAACCAATCCTCTCACCATGTCGGAATGGCTATGGGTCTCATCACTTTCTCTGGGAGAAAGTATCGATCTGGAGAACACCAAGTCTCTCTCTGAAGTACTCGAATCTTCAGCCTAGAAAATGGCTTCGTCAATACATCAGCTATCTATTCCTCTGTCGCAACATACAGGAGCTTCACTGCTCCTCTCTGCACCATATCCCTGATATAGTGATACTCGATCTCGATATGCTTCGACTTGTCATGAAACACTGGATTCTCTGACAACTTCACGCAACTCTGGTTGTCACAATGTATACAAGTAGCATCTAACTGGATATCAAATATATCAGACAGTATCTTCCGCAACCATATTTCCTCACAACTAGATGAAAAAGCTGCGACATACTCTACTTCAGCCATACTCAGTGCCACACAGGATTGCTTCCTGCTAAACCAAGAGATCACACCTGATCCCATACTGAAGCAACATCCCGAAGTACTCTTCCTGTCGATGGCACTATCTACCCAATCTGAATCAACATAACCTTCCAGGTTAATCTTCTGATTCACATCGTACTTGAGCCCATAATCAATTGTACCCTTCAGGTACCTCAGAATATGCTTTGCAGTATCCAAGTGAACACTTCTCGGATCTGTCAGGTACTAGCTCAAGGTGCTCATAGCAAAGCAGATATCTGGTCTCGTGTTTGTCAGGTACATCAATTACCCAATCATCTGACGATACATCGTAGCATCAACCGACTCTGACGAAGCATCACTCAAATAGCTTCAGGTTCAATGCCATAGGTTTGGCCATCGCCTTGCAGTCCATCATCCCGAACCTCTTTAGGATCTCTACTGCATACTTCCCTTGCCCAAGGAAGATCCCATTTGTACTCTGCCACACCTCCATACCTAGAACAGTAGTGCATCGACACATAACAGGAGCATCACTGGTCTTCCACCTTCAACCTTGGATCAAAGGTTGGAATCCACTTTATTCTCAGTAAAGCCTAGAATCATCAGTAATCTGCCCATCCTGTCGTACCATGTCGAACCTTAGGATCTTCTGCAATCACTCCCTCTGAAGCGGAGCATCATACTCCCTCTGTCTTCCATACTCTATGCACTGAAACATTCTGTACTATAGTGACAAGTAGTATTCATCTAGGATCACTGGATACTAAGATCCTCTATCTTGAACTTCTTCAAAATTTCATCTTGCACCCATCTGTGAGCTTGTCATCCTCTATCAACCTTGTAGCAAAGGTTATGTGTTATGTCATTCATCAAGCTCATCATGTATGTGTTATCCCATGGGTGTTTTCTGAACTCATACAAGGCCTTCTTTCATTTGCACACATGATTATGCATGTCATGTGACTTCACTTCTATTAGCTGTAAATGTTTCTTTGTAGACTATGCCTTCTCTTCATGAGAAGCCTCATGCTACGAATCTTTCTTTGTATCCCACGATGTTTCCATATACTGCATGATGGAACTATGAACTTCTCTTCAGGTCTTGATACTACGCCCAGATATCATTCTTCTTGAATTGATCTTCCCTTTCTTCTTGGTGGCTGGAAGGTTCTGCATCAATGATGTCACTCCACTCGTCATATTATTCTTTGTCTTTGAACTGTCGTCACTTCTTCTTCAGAACAAGTCTTCATTCTTCTTTGCTTGTAGGCGATTATGTATGTGATCTTTCCTACAAGTCAAATGTACTTGTATGGTTAGAAACATTTCATAATGAATATTTATACTGGCAAACACTTATGCATAAATATATGATCATGCAACTACTTTAGCCAATACAACATTCATCCATATCTCATTGAAACTTTCTAGATGCCTTCCATCTCTAGCAGGACGACATTGAGATTGTGCACTAATCTAATATGTCAGCAAAGAGGTTTCATTCTAGATAAGTAGCAATGGAGAATTTGTATAGCCCCATGAGCTACTTACCCATCACATGCATATTAGTAGTATTCTGTCATTAATGCAAACATCCTATGATGCATAATACAATAACTGAATATAAACAAATGCATAATAAAATAATATAATGAAATGATAATTGAATACTTATCTTTGTTTGTTTCAAGGGTAGACTCCTTCTTGAGCCTTCAGCTTCATCGTCTTCTTCATTCATAATAGCATCGTTTCTTATGCAAAAGCTAAGGTGGATAAGAAGTTCTTCAAGAGTTCAGTTCTTCATATTCCTCATTGCTTGAGGGATATTCTTTGGATGGAAAGAGCTTGATCTTCAGTTGCTCCCACCTTCTCTTCTTGAGCTTCTTCTTCTTGTGAGTTCTCTTTCTAGAGTCTATTGAAAGTAATCACTTCCTTCTAGCACACATTCCTCACATGAATGAATTCCACGATCCTGGGAGGCCATTCAAGGTGGCCATCACCACTTTTGCATTCTTCACTTTTTCTTTTACCGCTTCAAGTTTTTCTTTGATTTGAGAGACTCTTATGACTACATGGTCTCTGCATTCTGAATCTTCACATTCTTCAACTGGTTTCTTTAAGTCATATTATGATTTTGTTCTTCCCTTCAAATAGCTTGAAATTCTGGAAGACCTTCAACAACTTTGCTTGCAATAGGTAGTGCTCTGTAATGCACATGTGCAAGCCTTCTA
>LPNX010973719.1:729436-750283 GCA_001517045.1 Pseudotsuga menziesii
ATAGCTTGTATGAAGATTCCCCACTACATTTTATTGGATATTGGTAGTCATCTCCTAGTTTCACCTTGTGAGGTGATTCATTTCTGACAGTCTTACAAAGGATTCCTTGAATCCCGTCATATGCTTGGAATCCCTACTGTCTATAAGCCAATCATCATTTCCATGAGTAATGTTACCTGTGAGAGTTGATATCAGAACATAATCATCCTCATTTGAATAATCTTCACTTTCATATATGGATCTCTTTCTGGATGGTTCATCATCCTCTGCAGCATGAGCATGATGTCTTCTTTGGCCTCGTCTCCCTCTGAAACTGGAACCTCTATACTCATGTAGGTGTCCAATCCAATTTCTTCAGAGAGATCAAATACTTCTATGCTTGGAAGTTGTCAACTTCACCAAGCTTGTCATCAAGCTATTGTGATAGATCATATTGAAATGAGAACCTCAAATGGAAATACAAAAGATTAGATCTTACCGATTTGAGGTGTCCGTCCTTGTCCCGGAGTTCACTGATCCAGGGTTTGTCGTAGAAACCCTAATTTTCAAAACTTGGAAACTTTCAAATCTGATTGGATAAACAGATAGATCTCTTCAAATGGAGCTGTCCAATGTACTCCTTTTCTGAAAATAATGGGGGGAAGCTCCCGAAATAGGAAGCCCTAATTTACTAATTTCTTCTGCAGAAATGCATGTTACTGTTTCTGTGTTATCTCCAAAATTACTGATCCTATGTGTCTAAAATTTCTCACTGAGGTAACCTCGCATGTCTCTGATCCAACACCATAGGTTTCATCAGAATTGGTTTCCCCATTTGGGATTTATGATCCTTTTCCCAAGGTGACTTGTTACAGGACTGTTCAGAACAGCAAAGTTGTATGGCATTCCACGTGTCACTAGTTCATCTTCTGAGTCTGATATTTGGACCACCGAAATTAAAGTCCATGCCCTTTTTGTAAAATCTTTAGGAATTCCTTTTGGACCTCCGTAGCTCAATATATTTCAGATCTCCCTAGATGTCCTATTTAGGGATGAATTCTGGAAGATGCTGGAACCCTAACTTGGAGAGATCATATCTCCTGGAGTACAACGAATCTGAGTCTGATTTTTGGACACAGGCTTCATAAAGATTTTATATTCGGCCCCTGCAATTTTCAGCTTCTGAGACTTCACCAATATTGGAATATAGTGACTGTACCTAAACTTAGCAGTTTTAGTATTTAGGGTTTCTCCTAGCTCAAGGTCAAACTAGGGTTTGACTTTCCTGGAGTTTTACCCAACCAAATTTCTTGATCCAGGTCTATAAAATTCGGTTTTGATGAGGAGAATAACCCTATTCTGGTCTCACTCAAAAATTCATCTTCTGTAGAAAGCCCTAATTTCCGCATCGAAGACTGAAAATGCTCGGAATCAAATTCCGCTTCGACAGAAAGATGCGCCCTAAGGAGGAGAGTTGTTCCACCTTACTTTTGCTGAAAATATGTGGAGGAAGATCCACAAAATAGGAATCCCTAGTTCCTGTAGCTGCACAATGTCTTCTTCTCAGGTTAGCTCTGATACCATGTTAGTTTTTCATCACATTTAAGCTAGCATTATGATCTTAGGATGTTTTCACTAAGAGAATAAAAAGCACAGCAATAAAACACAAGCACATCACAAGAGACAAGAGACACAAAGAGTTTTCCTTGGGGAAACCATAAAGGAGAAAACCCCGCAAGTCCCTCTAAGATAGAATCAACACCAAAACAGTAAGAGATCTCCCAAAACAGCAGTAGTCTTCTGTCTTATGTCTAGTCCCAAAATTTCCTTCTCCAGTAGTGCGCCACACTTGGGAGAGCAAGTGATGTATTTCACCAGTGATAAATAGAGAGTCTCTCACTCTCTATTTATATTCTTCCATTGACTTGAAGTGCACTCAATCATGTCGGCCCAACTAACAATTACTTACTCGAGCCTACACCTTAATTAGTGTATAATAACTCAAGTGCCCCGAAACTGTGGGGACTTACCTAATGACTTGATATGACTTGATTACATTATTAATCCTCCCAATCGAAACATTGGGGCATGATCACATGACTCAAATACATAATAGAAACATCCCGGAATAAACATCTGGTTACAATACATAAGATACATAGAAGAATACATTCCGAAGTTACATATACATCAACAGTTTTGGGATTTGGATCGCTTAGTTCTAGTGTGTTAGGTCAAGATGAAGAAAACAATAAACTCGGGTTTTAATCCCTACACAAGGCTTGCTAAGCCTGGTTCTTTTCAGTGTTCATTCATTTTTAACATACAGAGATGCACTTTTGCATGCAAGAAAAAAAAACAAGCGAAATTACAGTAATAACTTGGTATTACGAAACCCTAGGTTAACTAAAACCCATGAAAAAAAATCCCTAAAACTTCAGCGTCAGCCTGGGGGACAAAATACAGCTCAAAAAGAAACCATAGGCCATGCTCTGAAACATGACAGATGCCACTGTGCGATACCATCAAGTGATCTCCTACCACCATAAATAAAAAAGCAAATCAAACAAGGAAAAGTTGGTGAAACATTCTCCCCATCGTAGCTTCATCATTATACTCCCAGATATCTTACGAATCCATCTCTATGGCTTTAAAAAAAAAAAACGCTACAACAAGGTGCGAATCAGAAAAAAATGGTAAGGCCAGGCTAGTAGGCTTAGCGCGGCTAAGGAAAACCTCAATGGTGGATAAATGAAAAAAAATCGAGGGAGCTAGGGTCCAACCTTTTAAAGCATGGTTGGGGACAAGGATGGTGAGAAAACCTAGCACCGTAAACCTTAACACCTAGACGTCGATCTATCGAACGTTTAAACATAGTTAATGCAGCCGTTCGGGTAATTAAGTCGCACAGGTGAAACAATGTTTTGGCACCTAATACTGAGAAATTCATCGGCAACTTTACCAAATTGGTGAGAGAAAACAAGTCAAAAAAATAAAATCTGTGACAGTGTCAGCTTCAACATTTTAGTTCTTCCAACACAATCGTGGAGAATCACCAACTGCTCTAAAAAATGCGCAATCGACAAAAGTTGCTAAAAACATTACACAGGTAAAAAATCAGTCGCAAACCTCGAGTTTCGTTGGATGCATTGGTACAAAACCCTGATTTATGTCGATTTTATCGGCAAAACTCGCTATAATGATCCGAAGAAAAGGTGGTCAACAAAATTTGTAAAAAATTTCCAAAGAGAAGGTAACAGGTGGTGAAGATGAGTTTCTATCGATTGTTTTGGCATCCACTTTTAGTATAGCCGATATCATCGGCTCCATTTGGTGATATTTCCTGACAAAAAAATTGCGAACAAAAGCGTCGGGGAGGCAGTGTGAGAACCAACAATAGCATCAACTTGACAACCTGAGTTTACCCGATACCATCGGCTCCAAACAATGATATCTCTTGCCAATCCTTGCAAAAACTCTGATCGGACATGTTAGTAAGAAAAATATAACCCAACCGATAATGTCGACTCTAAAGACCGAGTTTCACCGACGTATCGACAAACTCAACAAATTATTCCAAAAAATAATAAAGCAGGAAAGAAATTGGATGGAAACAATGAGTTCTCTCGATGTTTTAGATAAACTCACAGAGTTCTTCTGACACGTCGGAAGAAAATATGTGTTCTTACTTGGTGCAAAAAGGATTTTCTGGATTATGAAAATAAAACTAATTCATGGAGAAAAACTCTTAAGGAACAAAAGATAAGTTAAAAGTTAAGAAATCTAAGGAGGGGCCCTAAAATCATAAAAAATTTGGAGTAGGTGTTGTAGCAGCAACACCTCCTTCTAGCACCATTTGTTGAAAGCCTTGGTTTCTAGGTTGCTAGATAAAAATACAGGGAAATCAACAAAAGGAAAAATTCCAACCAGAAATGCTTCAAATCAATCCCATGTAGAGATGATCCTATCCCCAATTTTTTTGGGATGACCAATTCCTATGGATACAAGGCCTCCACTAGAACAAGGTTTTTCCAGATGAACTATATCTGTTCTTAAGACAAGTATGGGAAGGTTCAAAGTAATCGGTTTCCTAAACTAACTTCTTAAGAAAACTTAAACAGGGTGAAAAGTGGACTTAAATTTGGACAATTGTAAAACATAAAAGGCAAAAGGACTTAATTACTCAACGTACAAACCTGCCAATTAATTTCAATTCCTTTAACCAGTCTTCAAATAAAACTTACACAAAATATTGCAAAGGTTTATCTAAAGGTTATAAATATACAATGTATCCAAGAGGCAATACTAATTGAAAAATTAGTACCAGATATTATTAACTAATAATCAACGGTAAAATAGATCACGTAGATTAAACAAAAACATTTGTTGAACATACATCCAACACGTCAATTGTGTAATGAAAAATCAATACATGGATCGACACATTAATAAATACAACCAATAATTCGCATTCCATTAAAATGGAAGAATGACTGGAATTCATTAAAAAAAATTAATGAATAACAATGAAACATAGCATGAAATAAGTATGATTTTATTAATATGTAAGAAATTACAAAGTACCAAAATCACAAAATTTATTGTAATACAACTTGGCATTCTGTTCTTCATTGTGCTCATAGGCTTAATCTCCAAAACATTCCCCCCCTCTACATGGGAAAAATTTCCCTTTAAATAATATTGCAAATTTTACAAAAAAGGAAAATTCCCAAGATGTCAGATTACTGAACAAAATAGTTCAAGATTTGCCAAGGGAGAAATGCCACTTGGCATCTAAGTCCATTAAATAATCAACATCCTAATACTTCACAATTTCTAGGTGTACTTATGCTCTTAATATGTGGGAGGCGATCTCCCTCTTCTTAACTTTTTTCCACTGTGGAAGGTACAGCTGTATCCTAAGCATTGCAGTAATAGGTATGCCGGTCCACCTCGAGATCTCTTGTAAAGTGATCTATCTCACTTCCTGAATACATTCCTTGGCTGTAGCAAAATTTTGTTCCATCTCCTCTAATTTGAGCTTGGGGGAAGGTGCATGGTCAATCGGATATAGCAAAGGAAATTCCAGAAAATCAAGCAAAACCTCAGCAGTTGACCATCTACATTTGCATGCTACTTGTCCATATTTGATGATGGATTCCACCGCATCTCAAATTCCTTCCTAGATCTTGATTGTAAATTCAGTTTTCTTGGAGCAAAGTTTGTCCGTTACTGGAAAATCTTGTGTTTTGTCTATAATGTGTTTTTTCCAATCCAGTACGTATTCAAATGATTTGGCTGCTGCTATTCTTCAAGCATGATGATCCTGTAGGATATCATCTTGTCATTCAAACAAATTAAAAAATTCCTTCATTTCATTGAAACCTATATACAAACTAGAAATGGACTAACAGAATTGATCATGAACCCTGCAAGCTAAGTGCTTAAATTCTTTAGCTGTTAATGTGGAGAAAGATGAAGTGGCTGAAGCTAGCTGTGATTCCTTAAACTGTTGCTCAAGGATATCAATCTAATTAGCTTGTTGGTCATTGAGCAAATCTGACTTCTGAAACTGACGCTTGAGATATTCCTTCTCATGTTGAAATTGTGTGATTCTATCCTCATGCTCTTGTTTGAGGATTCGTATTTCTTTTTCATGGCGTGCCTCAGTTGCCACCAAGTCTTGTTTGGTTTTCTATAGTTCTTTCTCCTTATTCAACATATCCTTATTTAGTTTTGAAACTGAATCATAATTTGCACCTGCAAAATCCCTTATGGAAGTTGTTGTGTCTAAGGTCCCCTGTTTAATGTCTGGGGAATCTTTCTTCAGATAACTTGATTCAGGGAAGGCACCTATTTAATTGTGTCTTCCCTTATCCTATTTGTTCCTTTATTCATTATTTTTGTTAAATTTTCATATGCTAAGCTAGATCATTAGTATTTCATTTTGAATTCATAACAAAAGAATATAAACATGATCACTGAAATATAGACAAGCACAACCATACAAAAAAAACACAAAGATTTATCCTGGGAAAACCCTAAAGGGAAAAACCCAGCAAAAGCTTCTCAATATAGATGCCCCAAAAAGATAAAAGGTAAAACCAACAAGGAGATCAAAGTATGATCCTCCTCCTTCTCCAGCTACTTGTTGGGCTTAGGGCAGACCTGGGTTCTATACTTTTGTCTTCGCACCAACAAAAGACCCACAATGTTGGCCCTTTCAGCAACAACCTGCGAACAGGTTGTAGTCTCACCCGAAACAGCTATGGGGTGCCGCAGAATCAGGTTTCTACAAGCAGAAGAGGGATATTACTGTACCTTTAGCCTCTAACGAATGATAATCATAAAATACAGAGCTTTGATATTCACTTATTTAGCTTCGCGGTTAGATAAACAAACAGTTCCTTGCTTAACCCTTTACTGGGAATTCACAATGAAGTTAGCATTTAGCAGTGATCTTACTTATCAGTTATATATTTATCAATTCATAAAAGAACATAACAACAACACAAAAGAACCACAACACATGATATAATGTGGTTCACCCTAAGTTTAGGGGCTACGTCCATAGAACTATGTTTTATTCAACTCTTTACAAAAACCACAGTTCTGATCCGCGCACTCAGCTGCAGATCCCTTCAATTCCTCAAAGATGTGCACTAAGCTACAGATCTCTGCGCACACAGCTGCAGATCTTCTTAATCATTCAAAAAACCCTCTGCGCACGCAGCTACAGAGTTCATCCACGCACATAGCTGGGACTTAACCTTTCTTACAAAACAAGCCTTAGCTTCGTATCAATTCATCTAACATCAAAATCCTAAAAACTGAATTCTTTACAAGAGTGCTTATTTATAGTGCACTTATTACAAAACCATGGGCTTAAACCATGGGCACCCCAAACCCTAAACTCTGGACTTAAACCATGGGTTTATTACAAAAAGAAGGATTTGACTCAACCCCGAAACCCCTAAGACTATTTTGAGTCGCAACTCCACTTACAAGATTCCACAAAAACCGTGGAGTTACCAAAATTAAGGACCGTTAAGGTGCGCGCCCCAACAGGCCCCTAAGACTCACCAGTGTCCCGTCCCGGGACACTGAGCTGCTTGTCTGGTGGGAGAACTTTGTTGGCGAAGATAGTGAACTACTTGTTGAGGCCATGCATGATATTGTCGGTTGCTTTCTCCTTCTCCACCAGCTCCTGCAATGCTACCGTTGATGCTTCGCTAGCCTTTTCCTGTGCAAATGCATCATACTCCTTCAGAACTTTGAGCTGGCTGTCCATAGCAGTACTCAATTCCAAGGCCTCGTTGACAAGGGGCTGCATAGAATTTTCCAGTAGTGTTGCTTTTGTTCTGTACGACTCAATCTCCTGCTGGAGTTCCTTTCTTTGTTTTACCTTGAGCATTTTCTACATAGGGGGTAGGGTCTTAATTTCCACTTTTACTGCGTCCAAATCTGCTTGTCGCTGCTTGATGGTTTCCTACAGCTTTTGTACTTCAGGGTTTTCCTGCAGTGTTGTCCAAGCGTCGACGCTTTCCTCTAGCAGCTTGGCTATGCTGCCTACAAGATCAGAGATCTTTGTTGCTGAAGCCTGAATGTCTCTACGATGCTGCTCCTTGACCTCTGGTGGGCTCTCCGGGATTATGCGTAGTTGAAGCTCTGCAATTTGAGCCTCATGTTCTACTTTGAGCTTCTTTATTTCACTGCGAGTGTGCTATGTGTAGTCTTTCAGCTTGGCAATTCTTTGCTCTGGCTCTTCCTCAGCCTATATGTCAAAGTCAGGAAGACTTTGACATGCCTCATCCAATACTCGTGCCAATGTGATTTGCTTAAATTCTGCGTTGCTCTTCCTCTGCTCTGCTTCATGGTATTTTCCAATTGTATCTATGAGTAGTTTTCCTGTGCTTGGATCTCCTTCATGATCGCTACCTGGCAGAGATGCAACTCCGTCATGGACATCTTGGTGTAATCGATTCGAACTATCATGCTCATCTCTGAGCGATATGCTGCGTCAGTTATTATGAGTGCTACGCTTAACACTTGTCCCCTATTTTATCTAGCTAGCCATTGTCTTGTGTTTGGCTACGCACTTACTGGGGTGCTGCTTGCTGCAGCACCAGTTGCTGATTTTTTTGCTAAGTCCTTCAGCTCTGGAATTCCGTGAGCTACGCTGGTGAGTGCATCAAGGTGTGCAGTTGCAAACTCTGACCATTTCTTGGTGAGAACTTCTGTGGACTTCGTCAGAGCCTGATCAAGCTCCTCAGTGGTCAAGGCGGTTTCTTCGTCGATATTCTTATCTTTTGATGCCTTCGTTTTCTTTCGAGACTAAGGTTTGGTCACTTCCTCTGCTTCTGGCGACTTGTGCTTATCCGGCTGATTAGGGTCTGAGACTGTTTTGACCGAATCCTCTGCTTCCTCTTCATCTCTGTCATCTCCACCTTGTTTTCCTTCACTTTGCTACGACACACTCTATTCTTCACTTTCCTCAAGTCGGTCATTCTGCTGCGTCTCACTAGGGCCAGCGCCCACATTGGTGACCAGAGGGATTGGAATGTTGGGCTTTGTTCCTGCATCCTTCAACCATTCAACCGGCCACTTCTGAACTACCACGAGGATGTCTTCTTTGGTCACCACATATGGCAAATTCCAGCATGCCTTCTTCTTATCTTCACGGGCCTGGATGAAGACATTGTGCATGTCGGCCCTGAAGTTGGCCACTCCATCATATTGAGAGAATAGCTCATTACTGAGCCGTGGGGTCTTTACAATCTCATATGAGATACTCATGGCGTAAAAGGCGAACACAATGTTCGTCATCTGTTGGGATTCTTTGTCCTACAACACCCAGAGCGATGCATACCTCGTTGCACCTGGCATGCTTGGAGGTACGTCAATAAACTGTGCCTCGGTGGCCTCTTTCCACTCGATCAAGGAAATAAGCACGATCAGCCATGAATAATGAAAGGGTCTACCTTTTTCCTACGCGTCGTGGGCATCTTCAAGAAATTCCTTAGCGATGTATGCTTCCCAATTGTAAATGTATCCTTCCACACAGTTCGCGGCAATACTGACAATCGGGGCAGGTTCTTCATTTGGTCTACACTTCTGCATTAGCTTGCAAGATAAGAGCTCTGCAGCGAATCAAATGTTTTGATGCTGAATGGTCGGGGTTTGATACCCTCGCTTCCCTTTCGTCAGCCCGAAGCGTTCCTTCATGCTATGTGCTAGCTTCACATCTTCATGTTTTCCCAAAAACTCAATGCTAGGGTCAGGCCCTTCCTTCGGCAGGCCCGTAATCCGGTGAATGAGTTCTCCATTGATAGTTATTTTTTGGTTTTCGATCCATAGGTACCCATCATGCACCAATGCCAATAATTGTTTGACCACCACGGTAACCTATGTGCTGCGACCGAAGTGGGGCACATTGAGCATCTTCAACAAACCAGCTTTGTCCAAGCCAGCACCCCACTGTTTCACTTCTAATAATGTCGCTCCAGTCTCCTAATAGTGGACAGAGTGTAATTATGTCGAAGGTTTGAACTGTGGAAATTTCCCCTGATCATTTGTATCATGGTCGACGTACTTGAGCCGATCTATTTTCCCTGTCATTGTCCCGACCAGCTGCACACCCGGTGGCTAGGAAGGGGTGCGTAATGTGAACTTATTCATCCGCCAAGGGAGCTAAACTCCTGGTCGAAATGGTGGAAGATACGGTGGACACTGCGGTGCAATGTTCTCATCCTCTTCAAGCGGGACCTCTACTGAGCTGGACAGATTCATCTTGGGATCCTTCGGTGTTTTCCTTGATTGCTTATGTCTGTCTTTGTTCCGCTTAGAACGAACTTCAGGCTTAAATTTTTTCCTGGTAGAGTGTGTCTGCATTGGCTGGGTCGGTGCTGGGGGAGTCTATTCACGGGGTGCAGACGTAGGTGGTTGGCTGAAAAGGTACGACAGACCCTCCTATTCAAATTCTCTCACTAACTTCTGAAGCTCGCTATCAGCTGACATGGACGCAATTGTAAAACTCAAGAAAATGTAAAATGCGAACGTTGCGGGTGTGGGTGTCTTCTTATAGAATCCATCCATGACATCTGTCATAACTGTGCATCGATGATACCAAATCTGACAGAGATGTTGTCCAAATGGCAGTAGATTTTCCAAGATATCATTAATACAGGCAATTAATATAGGTAGTGTACTGGCGCCGCCAATTTTGATTTCTTCCAATGGTTGTATTTTAAGCCTCGGCAAATCTTTCCTTCTTCGGCACAAGCAGTGACTCTGGCTGTGCCAAAATAAGGACATTTGACATTTCCTGATACCAGCTTCAACCTGGCTTCGAGCTTCAACCCATAACAGAATGTATTCCACCACCTCAATGATTCCTTTCATTTTTGAGAGCCCTGTCAGAGGTAGGTCTTGATATTCATGGATAAGTTGGGCCACTTTTCTCACCATTTCATCATCCCAATAATCTCCAATGGTAGCATACTTAGGGTTTTCTTCTGACCCAATGTTTACGGTCCGTGTCTTCAGGGGCTGAGTCACTTTAGGTGCTTCAACTACTGGTCCATGTACTTTGCAGTGTCCTTCTGACTCATGAATGTTAATGTTGCGAGGATCACCATCCTCGTCAATTGTGAGGTTATGAAATTCTACTGCATTAGCTTCTTGTTCCTTCCAATCAGGTTGGTATTCTGCTATTTCTTGATCATCAAATACTTTAGTATGGATCAACCTAACAGCTGCATCCAAAGTAGGACAAACCTCATTAATAGAAAATTTCAATACAAAACTATAAACAAGACTATACCAACTTATAGTACCGTGGCGAAGCTCCACCTCCGCATACCATTTCTTTGCTATAGG
The DNA here is from genome assembly GCA_001517045.1 of Pseudotsuga menziesii. Classification (NCBI taxonomy): domain Eukaryota; kingdom Viridiplantae; phylum Streptophyta; class Pinopsida; order Pinales; family Pinaceae; genus Pseudotsuga; species Pseudotsuga menziesii. The sequence goes on from LPNX010973719.1 coordinate 740,294, forward strand.
TTCCAGGGTGTGCACAAACCTATGTACCCATTCTTCACGAGGTACATGCTTCCATGCTTCGTAGCATTGCTCCAAATTTCCCTGAGGACTTGTCTTACCCATAAACCTGCTTCGCACCTCCTGAGGTTGGTCCCTGAATCTTAGGCAAAGGGACTTCTGGCACACTTCCCAACTATGAATGTACTTTTTGTGACCATTCCACCATCTGGTTGCTATGGCTTTGAATGCTGAATCTAGAGTCTCCATTTTCTGTGAGTCGGGTATCTGCTCTAAGAATTGCATAATAAACTCTTCTGGGTCTGTCGAACAATCAAAAACAGGTAAGGTTCTTTTCAGTGAACTAAGCCATCTAAGAGACTTGGTAATTCTTGCACATCGATGTCCATGCAACTCATACAGTCTATTCTTCCAATTCTCTAGGCCATCATCTGAATCCGTCATGCAGGAGCTGTCACACTGCCAATCCATGATACCTTTGGTAGTAGGATGAACATAATCTTCTTCTTTCACTGTGATATTGTAGATATGGTCCAAAACATCATGGTATTCATCTCTTATTGGCTCGGTGTACCTCTCTCCTTGAGAAGGATCCAATGGTACTATGACTCTCAATCCTTTCCCTTCGAAAGTCATCTGCCTCTTCTTCAGGTTGATTACTACATCATTATCTATTTCCCATTCAATGACTAGCAGTGCTGGATAGGGGTTGATGTCATCAATTATTTCAATTACCTCAAAGTCTGCTAGGGTACTTACTCCATCAATATCTACTAATACGCTAGGGATTCTTCCTAGGGGCACAATCTTTTGCTGATTGGCTAATATCAACTATATAGGGGACCATTCTAGAGTATTTTTTCCCATTTGTTCCCATGTCTTCTTAGTTAAGATATTTACTTCTGATCCTAAGTCCAAGATTACATCAGTCATGTCATATTCTCCTATCTGAGCATTCAATCTCATCTCCCTGCCATTTCTTCTGACTCTATGAACAGTTTTTTCCTTACCAGGACTTTGCTGAGGTTCGCAAGAAGCAATAAATTTCCGCAACTCATTTAAAGCAGTATGATTTCTTAAGAGCTTCATACAACTCTGTAAAAAGGAGGACAGTGTACTTACTTTATCCGCCGAAGCTTCTTGCGGCTGCGACTGCTGCTGAGGTTGTTGCGCAGGTGCTACTGAGGTGTTGGGGTCAGCAAAGTCTCTCTTGGCTTCCATAAATGTCTCTTTTTCTCTTTTGACATCAAATGCTAGGATTTTTTCTGGGGCCTTACGAACCCAAGCCTCGGCAGGTTGTTTCTCCTTGTTCTACACTTCCATCGTAGCTCCACTCCTGGTAACAACATTAATGGCTCGGACAGGTCATTGCTCCACAACAATCAGCTGAATATTCTGAGTGGTGGCACTATTTCTTTCTTGAATCTTGGCTATCAGCTGCGAGCATTGCTCAATCACATGGTCGACAGCTCTGCAATATCGACATGTCGTAGTTGGGTTTCGACAGTCTTTAGCTAGATGTCCTTCCTAGTTACAGTTATAGCACACAACCTGGCCTCATCCTCTGCCAGCCATACCAGTACGACCACGACCTCCAAAAGGTTCATGACCTGATGTGCTACCACGGTAACCATATCCATCATTGCCTTGGCCATCGTTTTGTACCCAATAAGCATCATAATTTCATTCTCTCATGAGGTCAAAGCTGCGACACTCATCTTCGTTGTGTCCCACTGACTTACAAAACTTGCAATAAGGGTTCTTAGGGACTTGCACATACCTCTGCAGGAGATAGCAGTCTTCAGGTCAATGCTGGCCAGTTGTCCTACATATATCACAGTATAGAACACTAGGGTTGAATGGGTTTGGTGCGCTAGAATTCAGGAAATTTCTTACCGCATGACACTATTCCTTGTCGTGACCCTCTGTCTGACATCGTGTACACCAAACCTCTTCGTGACTAGCTTTCCCTTTTTTCATATCGCGAAGCTTTAGAGCCATCAATGCCAACTGTGCTTGTATTTGAGCGATACCAGAATTATCTTCGACAGGGGCTGTTTCAAGCTTCATAGCGATTTCCAAAGCCTCCTGCTGATCCGCAACCTTCTGTTGCATGAGTGGAGTCCGGATGTGCAGTAACAAAGTTGTGATGAACCATTCCTTATGTTGTGCTAGTCCAATAGTGAAACTGACTTGATCTAGCAGAACTTTGAACCTCTGATCAAAGTCCCACACTAATTCTCCTCGATGTTGCTGAATTTCCTTCAGTTCAGTGATACATTGCGACTCTGATTTAGGCTTCTTAAATTCCTTTATCATTGCTGCTTTTATATCAGCCAAGACGTGGTTCTGAGTATTGGAAAATTTTATGAACCAGGTCAAAGTGCGATCTCTAAAAGAAGTAACTAGCTGCGCTATTCTTGTATCTTGATCTGTAATGTTCTTAGCAGTCCACACGGCTTTGCATAAGAACCAGAACTGTTATGGATCCTTTGATCCAGTTCCTTTGAAAATAGGGAGCTTAATGTCTTCATTCATATGGGCCATCACGGATCTAGGGGGGGGGGGAGGAGGGGGACTGGTAGTAGGTGGGGGGGAACTTACTAGGGTAGACTGACCTGCGACAGGAATACTCATGCTAGGGTTACTTTCAGACTGCGACGGGTTCTCGGGGATAATAGGTCTTCGCTACGGGATTACCGAAGGGTTTCCAACAGAAGGGGTTTCTTCGGGCTCTGAGGCTGCTGGACTTACATGATTAGACTCGGTATTTTGACCTAGGCTATAGGACTCAAAAATTTTCTTGTACCTTTTTCCACTTCGCAGCAAACCACTTTGCTCATCGAAGGTACTTTCGCTTGCAAACATAGGTTAGTAATACTAAATCTAACAGTCTGATTCAATAAGCAATATACCTTTTTCAGCCAATAGCATTTTAATTCTCAAACTAAATGAATTCAAGTACTTACCCCTTGGTCCTTTGAATAACTGTCTTTCAGCTTCGCTGAAGGACGTACTTGTGTCAATGGCGAACTCCATCACAAATGCTTTAAGGGTTCGCGTTGTCCAGAAATAAACAGCTCGGGATATCTCGTTGTTCACCCTTTTCAATATATTAATTCTTGCGGAGGTCCAATCAGGAAACTAACCTTCTTGGAAGCTCATCCTTCTCTCTGTTAACCTAGATAACCACTGGTGCAACTCTATGTGGATACTACCAAAGAAAATTTCATAAACATTAGAAAAAATGTACGTTTGTAAAAAGTCGTTTGAACTATGACGTGGATCTTTGTTCTCCTGTACAGCAAAGTTCAGATAAGTCCCTTCAATCCAATCACCAATTTCCTTCACTGAGGGTCTCCAAAACATAGCCCTCGAGGTACGACATAAACCCCTCTTGAGCATATACTAAGTTCAACCGAAAACAGAACCAATTTGTTGGGCTTAGGGTAGACCCGGGTTCTATACTTTTGTCTTCGCACCAACAAAAGACCCACAGTGTTGGCCCTTTTGGCAACAACCTACGAACAGGTTGCAGTCTCACCCGAAACAGCCGTGGGGTGCCGCAGAATCAGGTTTCTGCAAGCAGAAGAGGGATATTACTGTACCTTTAGCCTCTAACGAATGATAATCATAAATAATAGAGCTTTGATATTCACTTATTTAGCTTCGCGGTTAGATAAACAAACAGTGCCTTGCTTAACCCTTTACTGGGAATTCACAACGAAGTTAGCATTTAGCAGTGATCTTACTTATCAATTATATATTTATCAATGCATAAAATAACATAACAACAACACAAAAGAACCACAACACACGATATAATGTGGTTCACCCCCATTTTAGGGGCTACGTCCACAGAACTGTGTTTTATTCAACTCTTTACAAAAACCACAGTTCTGATCTATGCACTCAGCTGTAGATCCCTTCAATTCCTCAAAGCTGCGCACTAAGCTGCAGATCCCTTCTATTCCTCAAAGCTACGCACTAAGCTGCAGATCTTTGCACACACAGTTGCAAATCTTCTTAATCACCCAAAAAACCCTCTGCGCACATAGCTGCAAAGGTCGTCCACACACATAGCTGGGACTTAACCTTTCTTACAAAACGATCCTTAGCTTTGCATCAATTCATCTTACATCAAAAGCCTAAAAACTGACTTCTTTACAAGAGTGCTTATTTATAGTGCACTTATTACAAAACCATGGGCTTAAACCATGGGAACCCCGAACCCTAAACCCTGGACTTAAACCATGGGTTTATTACAAAAAGAAGGCTTTCACTCAACCCCGACACCCCCAATACTATTTTGAGTCGCAACTCCACTTACAAGCTTCCACAAAAACCGCGGAGTTACCAAAATTAAGGACCGTTAAGGTGCGCGCCCCAACACTACTCTTCTCTTCTCCACTAATGCGCTACACAAGTGAGAGTGTGTGCTCCAAATGAGGAGTGCTACAACTCTATTTATATTCATCTGTTCACTTAAGTTAACTCATTCGACATGTAGGCTCCAGTTAAATCATGTAGGTTCGAGTTACACATGTAGGCTCAAGTAACCACACTTGGGTGCTAATGACCCACCTTTACAATTACAGGGGACTACCTCATGACTCTTATTATTTCTTTCGATTAGGAGCATCAGGGTACAATGTAATACAAGTGGTTCTCCTGGTAGGACCATCAGGGACCACAAAAAGATACATATAGAATATTCTTCGAAGTTACAATATTTCAACACTCCCCCTTAACGAGAAGGGTATTCTACAACAACATAAACAACAAGAGTAGGAGAGAGATAGGGGAAATCATCAACATCATCAGGGTAACACATCTATAAATAATTGGAATCTTTTCAACATCATGTAGTCTTCATCTTCAATCTTCAGTATTCATTATCATTAATTCTTTGACTACTTCGATCAGCAACATCTTCAGCATTTTGATCTTTCAATCAGCAACGACATCTTCTGCACTTGGACCTTTTGATCAGCAACATCTTCAACACTTTGACTGTTCAATCAGCAACAAAATCTTCAGCATTTTGATCTTTCAATCAGCAAGGACATCTTTAGCATTTGGACCTTTCGATCAGCAACATCTTCAGTACTTTAACTATTCGATCAGCAACAACATCTTCAGCATTTTGACCTTTTGACCAGTAACATCTTCAGCACTTTGAATTTTCAATCAGCAACAACATATTCAGCATTTTGACCTTTCGATCAGCAACATCTTCAGCACTTTGACTTTTCAATCAGCAACAACATCTTCATCATCTTGACCTTTCGATCAGCAATATCATCATCAACACTTTGACCTTTTGATCAACAGCAACATCATCATCATCATATTCTGATCTGTCGATCAAAAATCATCATCACATTCTGATCTTTCGATCAGAAACATCATCATCATACTCTGATCTTTTGATCAGAAACATCATCAACATACTCTGATATTTCGATCAGAAACATCATCATCATACTCTGATTTTTCTCTCAGAAACATCATAATCATAGTGCGTCATCATCATACTCTGATCTTTCGATCAGTGTGTCATCATCATCATACTCTGATATTTCGATCAGTATGTCATCATCATCATACTCTGATTTTTTGATCAGTACGTCGTCATCATCATACTCTGATATTTCGATCAGTACGCCATCATACTCTGATCTTTCGATTAGTACGTCATCATCATCATCAGCTACAACCTAAAATCCACAACTCAAAGACAAAAAGTCGTTGGATCAATTTTGGACTTAAAGTCCAAGGCTGAACAATCCCACCACATTCTCGACAACCGAAGTTACCGGATTGATTACGGGAGAATCAGTCCCTATCACTTTAGGACTAAGTCCAAGGACAATGCAATCCTACCACATTCTCGAGTACCGAATCCATCAGATTGATTATGGGAGAATCAGACCCTATCACTTTAAGACTATGTCCAAGGATGATGCAATCCTACTACATTCTTGAGGACTGAAGCCACCGGATTGATTACAGGAGAATCAGTCCCTATCACTTTAGGACTATGTCCAAGGATGATGCAATCCTACCACATTCTCGAGGATCGAAGCCACTGGATTGATTACGGTAGAATCAGTCCCTATCACTTTAGGACTATGTCCAAGGATGATGCAATCCTACCACATTCTCGAGGACTGAAGCCACCGGATTGATTACAAGAGAATCAGTCCCTATCACTTTAGGACGATGTCCAAGGATGATGAAATCCTACCACATTCTCGAGGACCGAGGTCACCGGATCTATTATGGACATATGTCCCGGGATGATACAATCCCTCTTCATTCTCAAAGACTGAGGTCTCTGAATCACTTTAGGGAAAGTGCCCAGGGATGATACAATCCCACCACGTTCTTGAGGACTGAGGTCACTGGATCTATTGTGGACAGATGTCCCAGGATGATACAATCCCTCTTCATTCTCGAAGATTGAGGTCTCTGGATCACTTTAGGGAAAGTTCCAAGGGATGATACAATCCCACCATGTTCTCGAGGACCAAGGTCACCAGATCTATTGTGGACAGATGTCCCGGAATGATACAATCCCTCTTCATTCTCGAGGACCAAGGTCTCCGGATCACTTTAGGGAAAATGCCCAGGGATGATACAATCCCACTGCAACATCACTACTCCCCCTTTCGAGGAAGGTCTTTCCAAACAACACCAATCTTGTCTCAAAAGTGTTCAAACTCTACTCGAGGCAGAGGCTTCGTCAGTACATCATCATCCAAACCATCATCATCTACATCTTTAGTATGTGAATATTGAACTATCATCATCTGTATCTCCAGCATGTGAATACTGAAAGCATCATCATCTATATCTTCAGTATAGAAATACTGAAAGCATCATCATCTCTATATTCAGTATAGAAATACGAAATCACCATCATCTGCATCTACAGTATGTAAATACTGAAATATCATCTATATATTCAGTATGGGAATACTGAAATCATCATCATCTATATCTTCAGTATGAGAATACTTAAATCATCATCATCTATATCTTCAGTATGGGAATACTAAAACATCATCATCTCTATATTCAGTATAGAAATACTGAATCACCATCATTTGCATCTACAGTATCATCATCTACATCTTATCTTGTATGTAGAAATACTGGATTTCTATGTGTTACGTCGGAACACAGGGTTCTTTGTCATCACGACTATGGTTATCACATAGAATCATTGTAGTATCCATATTCAGGTAAAAGAGACTTGATATCAGCTTTTGAAGCCATATGGCTTCACAACTTAGTAGAGCAATCTGCTATGTATTCTGCTTCAACCGTGCTAAGAGAAACACTGGACTGTTTCCTGTTAAACCATGAACTCATAGCAGACCTCAAACAAAAGCATCTACCTAATGTGATTTTCCTATCTGAGATACTTCTAGCCCAATCTGCATCTGTGTAGCCATACAATCTATACTCATGGCTACCATCATAGTATAGACCAAAGTCTATAGTCCCTTTCAGATATCTCATCACATGTTTTGCAGCTACTAGGTGAACCTGTCTTGGTTGAACAAGATATTGACTTAAGGTTTCCACAACAAAACAAATGTCTAGTCTGGTATTTCTCAAGTACATCAATGACCCAATGATCTGTCTGTAGTGAGTCACATCCATTAACTCTGATGAGTCATCAGCTAACAGCTTCAGGTTGGAGTCCATGGGTGTGCCCATGACTTTACATTCCAACATATTGAATCTCTTCAATATCTCTACCACATACTTTCCCTGGTTGAGAAATATTCCTTCTAAACTTTGCCATACTTCCAGACCTAGGAAATAATGCATTAACCCAAGGTCTTTCATCTCAAATTCTTCTTCTATTTTCTTCTTGCTTTCCATGATCTATTTCTCATTCCCTGTCAAGAATAATTCATCCACATATAGTAATAGAATGACAGGTTCATCTTATACAACCTTGTAGTAAAGGTTAGGATCGACTTTACTCTTGGCAAAGCCCATGCTCATCAGGAAACTATCTATTCTTCCATACCAAGCTCTGGGAGCTTGCTTCAATCCATAGAGGGCCTTCTTCAACTTGCATACTTGATTCCATCTGTCTTCAACTTCAAATCCTTGTGACTATTCGATGTAAAACTCTTCCTCAATCATACCATTAAGGAAGGCTTTTCTTTACTTCATCATGGAAGAAACTACCAAGATAGTTTTGAAGGAAGTGTAGTTTTGAAGGAAGTGTACCTTGCTTCCTGGAGTAAGTGTCTCTTCAAAATTAATTCCCTCTTTCCGATAGAAACCTCTAGCCACAAGTCTTACCTTACTTCTATCAGCAACATATCTTATCTTGCAAATCCATTTGGAAGATACCACATTCTTGCTTTCTAGTTTGAGTACTATATCCCAAACATCATTCTAGTATCATAACATCTTCTATAAGTTTGTCTTCTCAGGTCATCAACATATCCTAGTATTCTGCATTCAACCTTGAAGGTTGGAACCCACTTTACTCTTGGTAAAGTCTCGATCCATCATGAAGCTATCCATCATGCTGTACCATGTCGAACTCAGATATAATTTTCTGTAGTCACTCCCCCTGAAGTGGAGTATCATCTTCCCTCTTCATTCTGTACAGGTGGTTCTATGCTTGATATATACTGGTCAATAGAGTATTTCATGTCATAATCTATTCTTTCTGAGGCAAATCACGAACCTTGCTTTGTACACTTGTTCTTGTAGATCCATATGGAAGATACTACATACTTCCCTTTATGTCTCGAAATCATATCGTATACATCATTCCCCATGATCAAATGTTATTTTTTGATCATGGCTTCTTTCATAGAATTCTTTTCTTCATATTGAGTTATCTCTTGTACCCATGGTGGTCTTCATCCTTCAAGGTGTATCTACCACTGTCTAAATCTATTTCTTCCGTCATGGTCTCTCTGACCCTGGGAGCTTCAGATTCATGTTTATTGGAGTGAATCTTGAATTGTCATCACTTGTTCTTCAGAACAAGTCTCATCCTTCTTTTCTTGTAGGAGGTTGTACAGGACCTTTCCTACAATTCAAATGCACCAGTTGCATGGTTAGAACTATTTCATAAAACATATGCATAATGATAAATTCTTATGCATCATGCAACTATTTAGTCAATAAAACATTAATCCATATCTCACATAAACTTTCTAGATTCCTTCCATCTCTACCATGACATCATTGAGATTGTGCACTAATCCAATATGTTAGCAAAGAGGCTTGATAAGTAGCAATGGAGAGTTGTATAGCACCATGAGATACTTACCCATCACATGCATATTAGTAGTATACAGTCATTAATGAAAACAATATAATCAAATGTATAACAAAACAATATCATGAAATGACAATTGAATACTTATCTTTTATTTGTTTCGTGGGTAGAATCCATCTTGATCATTCTGCTTTATCATCTTCTTCATTCATGAAATCATCATTTCATATCCAAATGATAAGATGAATCAGAGGTTCTTCAAGAATCGAGTTCTTCATATTCCTCATCGCTTGAGGGATCTTCTTTGAATGGTGAGAGCTTGATCTTCAATTGTTCCCATCTTCGTCTTCTCTTCTTCTGACTCGAGATGAAAGCAATCAATTCCTTCTGGCATATATTCTTTGCATGAATGAATCCCATGATCCTTTGAGGCCATTCAAAGTGGCTATCACCACTTCTGCATTCTCCACTTCTTCTTCTACCACTTCAAGTTGTTCTGCATTCTGGATCTTCACATTCTTCAACTATTTTCTCAAAGCCATCTTTTGATTTAAGTTCTTATCTTCAAATAGCTTGATCAAGGAATCAAACATCTTCGGTGTCTTTAGGGAGGACACTTGTGTTACAAGTTGATCCATGATTGAATCAACAATGATCTTCTTGGCCTTGATCAAGTTCTTCTTGTGTAAGGCTTTGAGCCTCATCTCCATATGGAACTGGAACCT
>LPNX010973719.1:750322-777210 GCA_001517045.1 Pseudotsuga menziesii
TCTAATTCATTTTCTTCAGAGAGATCAAATACTTCCATGCTTGGAAGTTTTCAACTTTACCAAGCTTATCATCAAGCTGATGTGATATATCACTTTGAAATGAGAACCTCAAATGAAAATAGCAAAAGATTAGATCTTACTGATTTGAGGTGTCCATCCTGTTTTCGGAGCTGGCTGATCTAGGGCTTGTCAGAGAAACCCTAATTTTAAGAAATTGGAATCTTTTAGATTTGAATGGATAGAAATATATATCTCTTCAAATGGAGCTGTCCAATGTACTCATTTTCTGAAAACAGTGGAGGGATGCTCCTGGAACAGGAAGCCCTAGTTTTCCAATTTCTTCTACAGAAATTCCTGTCACTGTCTCTATGATATCTCCGACATTAATGCTCCAATATGTATGAAATTTATCACTGAGGTATCCTCACATGTCCCTGATCCAAAACCATAGGTTTCATCAGAAATGGTTTCACCAATTGGGATTTATGATCCTTTTCCCAAGGTGACCTGTTACAGGATTGTTCAGAACAGCGAAGTTGTACGGAATGCCACGTGTCACTGGTTCATTTTATGAGTCTAATATTTGGATCATAGAAATTAAATTCTGTGCTATTTTTGGAACATCTTTAGGAATTCAATTTCGACTTCTGTAGCCCAAGATATAGCAATTTTCCTCAGGTGTCCTGTTTAGGGATGAATTCTGGAAGAGGCTGGAACCCTAACTTGGAGGGATCATATCTCCCATAATATAGAGAATATGAGGCTGAAGTTTGGACACAGTGTACATCAGGATTGTATCTTCGGCCTCGGAAATTTTCAACTCCTGAGCCTTTGCCAATCTCTGAATATAGTGAAAGTACCAAAACTTAACAGTTTTAGTATTTAGGGTTTTTCTAGCTCGGGGTCTAACTAGGGTTTGACTTTCTCGGAGTTTCACCCAACCAAATTTTTCGATCCAGGTTTCTAAACTTCAATTTTGATGAGGAGAAAAATCCTATTCTAGGCTCACTCAAAAATTCCTCTTATGTAGAAAGCCCTAATTTTCCACACCAAAACTGAAAAATGCTCGAAATCGAATTCCGCTTCGACAGAAAGATGCACCCTTCAATGGAGAATAAGTCTAGCCTTCTTTTGCTGATCGATTGTGGATAGAGAAACAAAAAGTAAGAATCCCTAGCTTCGGTAGCTGCATAATGTCTTATTTCAGGGTGGCTCTGATACCATGTTAAATTTTCATATGCTAAGCTAGATCATTAGTATTTCATTTCGAATTCATAACAAAAGCATTAAAACAGGATCACTGAAAGATAGACAAGCACAACCATACAAAAGGAACACAAATATTTATCATGGGAAAAACCTAAAGGGAAAAACCCATCAAAATATTCCTCAATATAGATGCCCCAAAAAGATAAAAGGTAAAACCAACAAGGAGATCAAAGCCTGATCCTCCTCCTTCTCCAGCTACTCTTCTCTTCTNTGATCCAAATGAGGAGCGCTACACCTCTATTTATATTCATTCGTTCACTTAAGTTAACTCATTCGACATGTAGGCTTGAGTTAAATCATGTAGGCTCGAGTTACACATGTAGGCTCAAGTAACCACACTTGGGTGCTAATGACCCACCTTTACAATTAGAGGGCACTACCTCATGACTCTTATTAGTTCTTCCAATTAGGAGCATTGGGATACAATGTAATACAAGTGGTTCTCTCGGTAGGACCATCGGGGACCACAAAAAGATACATATAGAATATTCTTCGAAGTTACAATATTTCAACATTTTTCTTACCCCTATTGCTCCAAAAGTATTTACTGAAGGAGACCACATCATCCTCTCCAAAATCAACCATCTATTCAGAAGTTGGGAGGGTTTATGGTTGGGGGGTGACTAAGGGATCAGGTTGTGACTAGCAAACTGGTATTTCCACACTAATGGGTGAAAAAATCATGGGGGAAGTAGGAAATAGAGATACAAGGGATGGAGAAGAAGCAAGGAAAGGGGTATCAATTTGGGGAGAAAGAACTGTATAAATGGAGGGGATTTAGAATTGGGAAAAATGAATATGTGAATATTTAGGGGTGGTGTGGGATGTATGGGAGGTCAATGAAATAGGTGGCAAAGAAGGGGGAGTGGGATCGGTAATTTATACCAATACTAATGGATTTCTAGTGGTATCCTCAAAAATTGGTTTTAAATTTAACTCAAAAAAAGAAGGTTTAGGAAATAAAGAATTAAAAATACCTTTAGACAACTATGGATCAGGAATTGTAGATGTCATGGAGGTGAGAGTATTTATAGGGCATGTGGCCGGCCCAACTTCTTCTTCTAGGTCACTATGTATTTCATGTACTTCAATCTCAAGTTGGGGTGGAAGTTCTACCTATTGGACTGGAGGGATATGGAGAGGCACTTGTTCTTGAAGAGAAAGTGGAGCTATTTGTGTTAGATGTTCTTCTATGGTCACTTACTGAGGTATGTTCTCTATTCGAGCAACTGGTGCTTTAGGAACCTGTGCCTTTTGGAGAACAAGCCGAGTTCTCTATTTCTTATAATGTGGTTCAACCTATTCTTTATGTGTCTAAAGTTGAGAACTAAGCTTAACCATATTTTGATTAAATTATTCCCCTTTGTGCAGAGCTTCCAACATTTCTGAAGAGTGGGTGCTCACGAGGGCTTGCATGACAACTTTTCCTTTATCTTTGGATTGAGAAGCTGAGGCACAGGAAGAAATTGTTGTTTCCTTATCTCTTGCTTCTTTCTCTATATTTTTCCTTTGAACCTTTTCTTATGCTTCCAACTTTAGTTTCCTAAAGTGGATGGTAGATTCCTTCAGGTCCTTTTGATATTTGAATATGATCCTTCACATCTAGCTCAATGATCTTACCTAATGCTTCCTGAATGTCAACAACTCCTCTATAAATGGAGTCATCAGGTAGGTCTTCATGTGTGTATTGAAACTTATCCCATTCATGAGAAAAGAGACTAGCCAGATAAGCCTTAGGATTGTGCATTCTTTTGGGGGCTTCTCCCAGGTTCATAGTTGAAATGTCTTTAACCAACATAGTTGCATGGGTAGAATTCTAGAGTATAAGAGAATCCAAATTCAGTTGAAACTCAAGCCAAACCTTCCTTTTATGCTTTGCCAATTTGGGGAAAGCGCCATCAATGACCATCTTAAAGGCAATTCCTTGTAACACCATGTGGTCTAGAACTATTCTTGGCAACAAATGTACTATATTGTTGCCCCAAATCCTGATGTAGGAGAAATATTCTCCAACATACCAATCTTCATGCAATGCAATCAATGCTTTGGATCTTTATGAAAATGCCAGAGTGTCAGCCTTGAATATTTTGTAATAAATTGACCATAAGAAAAGGTCACAAATATCATACACCCAGGGACAAAGTTTTCCTCCCACATATCTAAACAGTAAATATGCATTGGTGGGGAGTTCTTCTGCCAATTCCAACCTAAGGTAGGAAATGTAGAGGTCGCGCAGAAAATGTCCATTATGTAACCTGACATGAAAATGTTGGTTTTCTATTTGTTGCAGTCTTCTGATACTTTTCGATTTCCTCCTTAAAATTCACAGATAGAATCTGCGCCCAATTGAAGGACTCGCCTGTAAGTATAATATGGTGGGATGTCGATACCCATTCAACCTTAAACAATGAAAAGATGGTTGACCCATATAAATGGAATAACATGGACACAAGCAATGAATATGGTTCCTTGAAACAAGAAATAGGGAAAGAAATACCTGGTCAAGGAGTAAACAAAGTTGGATTCTCCATCCAAGATTTCACTACTTCTTCATAATTATAGCGGGAAATGGATTCATCTAGAAACTTGTGGCTTTGGAGTTGCTTAGGAGGTCCAAGGGCATAAGCCTTGGAAAAAGTGTTAGGGTTGAAAGAATCCATAAAGGTACCAATATGGTCATTAAACATGTGGTAATTAGGGTTAGCGTGATCCAATTCCCACTTGATCGGGTCTATGTAAGGCATAAAGGGAGGTCTTGAAGAAATAAGATGAAGCTGTGAATTCTGAATCCTAACATAGGCGAGCTGGTCATGGGGGACTATCAAGAATTCATCATTGTCAAAAAAGAGTAAATTCTCGACCAGTCAAGATGCAAGGTTTTCGAGACATTCCCACTGGTATTCGTGAATATTCCAGCGTTGGCGTCTTTACTTGTCTACTCTTGTAGAGCAGTTTTTCGACCTTGTGCTTCTGGGTGTAGCAAACACCATTTCTGTTCAAAATTTAGGAACCATGGTCAAAATATTACTACATTCCAAAAATAAAAGAATAAACGGTCGTGAAGGGTAAAATTTACCGATAGGAAGCTTTGAAAATCAGGTAAGTTGTGAGGTCGAGGGATAAAAAATCGCATTAAAAATCTCCAAGTGCAGTGAAAACGAAAGTGAAAATGGCAAAAAATACATAAATTCAAACATTCTAAATAGTCCAAACCTCAACGAAAAAACATATCTAAGACGCAAATCTAGCATGAATGAACGACTAAGATAAAGGAGGGAAACTCAAAATGTGGAAATAAAAGTTGAAAAAGTTTGGATTTTAGTGTTTCCGGCTTTCACTTTCCACATAGCGAAAAGCGAATGTCGGAAAGGAAAATTATTAAATGAGACAAATTATTGAAGTTTCAATTTCAGTATTCCACATAGCAAAAAGAGGAAGTCAGAAAAACATTTATTTGATCCAGAAATTGATTGAAGTTCCATGTTCTGCATTCCGCATAGGTGGAAAGAGGAAAACGAAAAAATAAGAAAACAATAATTTGTGAAATATGACTCTCAGGATTCCGCAACCTGCTTTCAGTGGAAGGTGGAAGTCAACAACAAACATAACAATTTTATTGCAAATAAAAGATTTCGGATTTTTGCATTTCGCATAGCGGAAAGCAAAAGTAGGAAAAGCAAATTTTTATTTAAACAAAATATGACACTTCTGCAATCCTCCTTAGCAGAAAGCAGAAAGTAGAAGTCAGAAAAATGATTTCCCAAAAATCCCCAAAAAAGGAATTTCTACGATCCTTCTTAGTGGAAAGTAGAATGCAGAAATAAAAAACATAAGAAAATAATACTTATAAAGGAAAAGGTGCTTTCAAAATCCATAAAACCCAAAAAAACGAGGCTAACAAGGAAATTTTATTAAGTCCAAACATGATACTTATAGTTTAAGGATCCCCATAGGAATTTCATGGATTTAGAATCCAATTAAAAATTTTATGGGGGCTCCCATTTTGATGACTCAAAATGAGATCTGTTGTAGCCAACAACAACACTGAATTTATGTTTTTTCTGTGTTTGACTATATGTTCCTTCTGTGTTTGCTACTTAATGTAATATTTATACTTCTGGTACTACTGTAATTTTTCCTTCTCATCTGATGTATTCACCGCTTAGAGGAGTAGGAAAAAGGGGATTAGGGACTTATCGGTATCATCAATTTTCCTTGTCGGCATTTCTAGCTTCAGCTTCCAACTCATTTCAAGTTTTTCCTTCTTCCCTTCAGAATCTTCCTCAAAATTATCCCGGAATGAGTACGCGACATCTAGGTAATCCTCAAAGCTCATGGTAGATGCTTAGTCCAGCATCCGGTCAGTGTTTCTCTTTGATTTAGTGCTGGTGAGATCTGTCATCCTCGATACATAGTACCTCCCTCCATTGGAGTGTGTTGCTTCAACTCAGTTTTGGAATTGTCATCACCTCTTGTATTTTCAGTAGTTTATAGTGATGATGGTGATGATGTTGGCCTTTTTTTCTTCATCCTTGAGTCTGAACATTCATTCAGATTGGAAATTTCCTAGCAATGGATACTATGCACTATGGAAATTAATGCCACAGTCGTATATGGAGGCTTCGGCGAGATGTCCTATGGTCTTTGAATTATTTCCATTGCTTCTACATTTTTTCTCAGATCCTTCAATACGGTATTGTTCTTACAGGTATCATAAGGTTTTCACATTGGAGGACTGAAACTGACTTAATCTCCAAGCGGCTCCTGGCATTAAGTGGAATATATCCAGCAAAATTTATCTTACTCAGAACAGACAATATAGTTTTCTCGACAGGGCCCTTAGGGCCATTAGCACTAAAACTATTACTAGTCATACTTCTCCACAAGTTTTCTGTAACTCTGTGTCTTGCAAACAATACTGGTTGTGGAATTATATGGACACTAGCTGGTAATCGAGCACCACTAGAGGGTTCGTTCTAGAAATTAGTCCATCAAATATTCACACACACCATCATCGTGTAGCATAATTACAACATGAACCATCACGTGGGTCATCGTTTCAACTTCTTATGTGTAGGTGCTAGCTACAATGCCCCTTTTCATTGTGACGTCATGATACTAACGATGGAAGCGACCCTTAGATTCCCTTGATGTCTACTCAAATTTCCTTGGTGTTTGTGGATTTAATAATTGAAAATTGTCACCTCAACAATCATTTCAAATAAATGTGCCAACACCACAGTTTTTTTAGTGTCACACTTCCCTTGTTGTGCCTTCTGCGGGAATGACTCTTCTCTTGTCTCATATCCTTCCTCATTATCATTAATTTTTTTTCCTATGCAACCTAGTCGCATTTATCAAAATAAGGCTTCAACCAACTCCCATTGATGAGTCCCCTGACTTCTGTGCCATCTAATTTTTCCAATTTCACTACTCCACCATTAGTGATTTCCTTAACCACATATGGACCTAACCAATGTGTCTTCATCTTTCCTAGGTTCTTGCAAAAAATTCTATCATACATAAGAACAAGGGCCTCCAACTAAAAATTGATTGTTCTTAATGTGTCTATCGTGCCATACCTTCTGCCTTTGTTTTTCTACATTTTGGTGAAATCCTGCAATGAAGCGTTCTTCTTCCAAATGGATTAACTGAAGTAATATTTCTTCGACAGCATTGACATATGTCATTTCTGTGAGCGCAACCACTCTTAAACTTGGTACAAAATATTCCATAGGAATAACAACAACCTGTCCATATACTAACTTGAACAATGTTTGGCATGTTAACTTTTAAAATGTTGTGCTATATGCCCATAGTACTATGGAAATTTTCTGGTCCCAATCATCTCTTCTTGTATTGCATACTTTGGTTAGTGCATTTTCTATAATCTTGTTAAATGCTTCAATCACTCCATTTTCTTGTGGGTGATATGGGGTTGTTCTTCTATGTTGTATCTTAAATTCATCAACTAGTTATTCAATCGATTGATTAAGAGAATGTGTACCTTGATCGCTAATCAATATATTTGGGCACCTGAACCTTGTTACAACATTTTCGAATAAAACTTCGTTGTTGTCCCAACAATATAATCCTTGACATGCGCAACTTATTCCCATTGAGTTAGGTAATCCGTCACAGTGATAATATACCTAACTCTTGTTTGCTTCCCTGCTGGACTAATAGGTCCCACAAAGTCAACAACCCATTTATCAAATTCTTGTAACATGAGTTTTGGTACTAGTGGCATTTCATCTCTTCTAGATGGATTTCCTATTCTTTGGCGGACATCACAACTATGACAGTAATCCCAAGCATCTACATGCATGGTAGGCCACCATAACCCTTCCTGTAATATCTTATGCACAGTCTCTTTTCCTGCATAGTGTCCTCTTGTTATACCAGCATGTTCTTCACTTAAAATAATGGGTCTCTCATGTACGAAAACATAACGTTGAAGTATCTCATCAGGCTCCAGTCTATACAAGTGGCCATCAATCAATTGGAATCTGTAGCTTGCGTTACTAATTGTTTCTTCTATGTTGTTCTGAACTTAGCCGACAAAAAACCATTGGTTAGGAACTGTATGATATCTTCATATTGATTATCAAAGGTGGTTATCACAAACAATTGTGCATTAGGGATATTACCTCTCGACTAGTAGGTTCTTCTTCACTCTTGATTCTCTATAGGTGTTCTGGTCCCAGTTTAATCAGCCTGGTTTAACAATTATCTCAAAGTCAAATTCTTGGAAGAGGAGGAGCCACCAATAGATCTCCCCCCCCCAAACATTGGCTTATTGACCAAATATTTCATTGTATAATGGTCAATATACATTTTGAAATTCCTCCCAGCAAGTAGTGCCTGATTTTTTGCAATGCATAAACCATCGCAAGTCCTTCCCTCTATGTTGTAGTGTAATTATTTTTTGCAGTTGATAGCTTTCTGCTAGCAAAATAAATGGGGTGATCAATCTCTCCTTCTCTTGGTTGCGTTAGTACCACTCCAAGTGAAATAGAGGATGTGTCGACATGAACATGGAATTATTTTTTTCAGTATGGGTGCATCCACGATATTTCTTTTTCATCTTATCCAGACTCTCTTGGAATACATCTGCACACTAAAATTTAGTGTCTTTTTTCAACAATCTCTCCATTGGGACAGTCACTTTTGCATATCCTTTGATGAACTTTCTTTAGTAGATCGTATTTTCTAGTGTTTCTCTTAACTGCTTGACTGTGGTATGTGCTGGTAAGTCCAATATTATGGCGATTTTAGCTAGATCAACCAAAATTCCATCATGACATACCACATGGCCTAACAAAGCCCCAAAAGGCACACAAAAAATACATTTTCTCAAATTGAGAGAAATTTGATACTAACGGAATCATTCCAACATCATTCTAAGAATTTCTATGTGATATTTTATAAGAACAAATACTATCGAGTCATCAAAGTCGACTTCAAGAAATTTATGTACAAAATCTTTAAATGCAGAAACTAAAATTCTAGAAAATATTGCAGGTGCATTCTTGAGTCCAAAGGCATTACCGTGTATTGGTAGCATCCCCACTCTATTGCAAAGGTAGTCTTGTATCGATCTTGTTTTGCAATTCTTACCTGATGGGAGCCTGAGAATCCATATGTAGATGAATACATTTTTGTCCTCCAACATTCTCCAATAAATCATCTATAAATGGAGTCGAAAATGGATTGTGAAAACAAGCATCATTTAATTTCCTGAGATCAACACAAATCCTGACTTCTCCTAAAATTTTCTTGTCTTTTACTACGATCAAGATAATCCATTCTGATTCTTCAACTGGTTCTATTACACCTACCTCTAGCATTCGATTAAGTTTAGCTTTAACTTTCTCTTTGTAGCACAGGTTTAATCTGTATGGCCTATGTTTGACTAATTTTACATCGGGCCTCAGGGGTATCTTCATTTCACCAAGGTATCCAACTACGCCTTTCATTTCAGAAAATGTTGTAGGGAATAGATCCTGAAATTCATGCAATAAGTCAGTGATATTTCCCAAAGTCTCTTCATTCCAGTAATCTCCAATATTAGCAAACATCGGTTTTTCAACCGACCCAATATTTACTTTCTTAATCTTGAGTGGTTTTAGAAACTAGTCAGTGGTTATAGCAACTCTCTATACTGTACGTATACCTTCTAATTCAGATATAATTATCTCAAGTGGGTCACGTCATCTAGTTCTCCTGTGATATTATAACACTCCATCCAGTTATGTATAGCTATGTTGCATTGATGGAAATTTGTGGCTGCAATCAGTATTTATTCAAAGATCTCCTCCTTTATTACCTATAAAATAGAAGCTACTGTTGGGTGTTCGCTTGCAAACTCAAATGTTTGGGTGAATATTACAACTAATATTTCCATTCAATAGTTCCTCATCGCATGTATTCTGATTTGTACCAACTTCTCGGTACCATTTTGAAAGTGTGGATGAATCGATGCACCCATTCTTATCACTTATGTTCTTTCCAAATCCTTCGAAAGTGCTCAATATGTTTCCCAGGGTCTGTCAGTCCTGTATATTTCTGATCAGGGCAATTGTTCTCTTCCCCAAATATGATCTCCATTAATATTCTACATTATGTCAATTGAGAGATAGACTATTTGTGTGTACCCCACCATCTAGTGGCTGTAGCTTTCAACACATAGTCTAAAGTGGACAATCACTATGATTCTGTGAATTTTTCTTCAAATTCTACCAAAAAATATGCAAGGTTAGATAATGCTTCATATGTAGGTAGTGCACTTGCTTTGGCTCCTACCCTTCAGAAATATCTTGTGATTCTTGCACATCTTCACATGGAGACTTCATGTAGCCTGTTTTGCCAATTTTCCAGAGCATCACCTGAGTCAAATGTGCACGAGCTTACACTCTTCCAACTTAGGATTCCATCAGTTGTTGGGTTGATATAGTGTTCCTTCAAAGACATGATCCTATACAACTTATCTAAATAATTTTCTTTCCCTTCGCTATGTAGAGGATCAACATATATCTGTCCTTCAAGCAGATTAACTGGCGCAACCACTCTTATTTCAGAAAAATTGAAAGACAAGATCCTTTTCTTGAAGTTTATAATAGTTTGGTTTTCTATTTCCCAATCAATTCCTAGAAGTGCAGGATATTAGTTTGTGTCATTGACAATGTCAATAACTTCAAAGTCATCATATCTTCTTAATCCTTTGACTTCCATAAGTACTTGGGTTAGTATATCGATTGGTAGAACCTTCGACTAGTTTGCAAGCCTTAGTTGAATAGTAGACTAGTCCAGTCACAGCTTATTCATGCTCTCACATGTTTGTCTTATCAATATATTGACATCCAAGCCCAAATATAATATGATATAACCCATATCATAATCTCCTATCTATGCAGTCACTCGCAGTTCTTGGCCTGTCTTCAGTTTTCCCCCAATATGATTAAATATTTTTTCAAGTCATAGGTCTTTTGTGGTTTCTTCCATGAGTCTTATCAGTTTTGCAATGAAATATTTATCATTTATTAGTGCTAAAAAAAATTTGAAAAATTATTTAAGCTTACTAACGTTTTTCATTGGCAGCTTCCTGATTAGTTGTTCAAATTGTTCAGGCATAGCCCTAACTTGTCTAGATGTCGATGGCTATTTAATATCAACAAATTTTGGTCACACCTTCAAGAAGACTTCTTTCTCCTGTTGGACATCTAGTGAATCTTTCTTTTGTGCCATAGGTCTCACCTGTGGTTGTTTTTGCGGTGTATTTTGGTCTACTCTCATCACAGCGCCTCCTCTTGTAACTACAACAATGTGTGGTTTTCCCTGTTTGGCATAAATCATTTGAATATTTTGATTGGGATTCAAATTTTGATTCTGCTTCGAGTTGGGGTTAACGACAGTGCTATATTGCCATTTTGCAATTAGTTGCGCACACTGTTTGACAGTGTGATCAAATGATTTACAATATGTACAATCTTTTGCAAGACTTCGACAATCTCAAGAAAAATGTCCTTCCTGCCCACAATTATAACATATGACTTGGCCTCTTCCTCAACCAAATCCTCCTCCTTGTTGTTTTCCTCGACCTCCAAAATTCCCACCTCATCCTTTACAGAGGGTATTGTTTTTGTTAAGGATACTGATTCTATTGTCATTGTGGTCGACGATATTGTTGTTGCTGATATTGTGCAGGCCGATACTGAGGCTACGCTCATTCAACTTGCACCTGCTCATCATTTTTCATTAAGTAGGTATCCATCGTCTTTTCTTGTAGTAGCTGAAGTGATCTGCAGTCTTTTTCATCATGTCCTACTGATTTACAAAATTTACAATATAGATTAGTGGTTGTGATTACAATCTCATGTAAGTAGATACATTCCTTGGACTTGTGGCCCCTAGTCTGGCATATTCTACACCAAGGAATTTCTTGGGTGTTTAATGGGTTAAGTGCACTTGCTGCGACATAGTTCATGAGCGCTGGGAAACTATCTTTATGGTGTTCATTTGTTCTACATCTTGTACACCATAGTTCTTCCTGAAATTCCTTTCCTCTTTTACTATCCTGGAGCTACACTGTAAGATTGGCCAAATGCGACCAAATTTGCATCATTCCCAAGCTAGTGTCTCCAACCGGTGAGGATTCTAATTTCATTGTTATTTCAAGAGCCTCTATCTGTGACACAAGTTTCTATTGCATCATCGGAGTTCAGTTATGTGGTAACAAGGTGACAATAAATCATTCCTTGTGTTGCACATCCGAAATTTGGAAACTCACTTTGGCCATTAATGTCTTAAACTTTGCTCAAAGTCCCAAACAGATTATGTTGGTAGCTTCTTAATCTCTTTGATTTCGGGGATGCACTGAGATTCAGAATTTGACTTTTTGAATTCATCTATCAAACCTAGTCGAATCTCATTGATTATTTTTGGGACAACTCCTGCTGGTACTATGGAAAATTTCATATACTAGTTCAGCGCATGACCTCGCAGAATCATCATCATCTATGCTTTCTTGATATTCTCATCTTGGATCTACCGTACATTCCAAGTAGCTTCATAAAGAAACCAATGTTTTTCTAGGTCTTCCAACCCATTTCCATTGAATATTAGTAGCTTAATGTCACCTCCAACCATTGTCTTTTCTTTTGGTACAATTGAAACAAAATTCGGACAAGTCATACTTCCTTGTTCATTATTTACAGTGTTAGTAGTACTCATATTTACATAATTACTTGGAGACAGGTCTCACGATCTTACCTCTGGTATTGTAGGTGAGTTGTAAGCACATTATTGTTCTGGAGCTTTAGTAGACTCTTGTGACTCTTTTTCTCCTTTTGAGATTGGATAATATTCCTCTTCTTCTTCACAAGATACTTCGTCTAAGTATGACACAAACTCGTATCCTTCTTCTCCTCGATTTGTGTTGCAACTCCCTCGTTCTAATAGAGTTTTTCTTCATTTGTCGGACCTAAATCTTCTTCTGCTTCTTAAAAATCCTAGCTCTAGTTCAATTTTTATATCTCATGGGAACATATCACTCTAGGGTAAATTTGAGACATAGCCACTCTTTTCTATTCAGTCTTGTTGCATTCACAAAATTCCTTTTTCACATAAAATCATTTTTATCCACGTCTTTAAAGCTGACAGGTATCTGTTATGTGGTCCTTGAAAAACATTTATCTCTGCCTCACTATATGAGGTTATTGTGTCAACAACAAACTTAGTAATATATCCTTCTAGGATATTTTCTACCCAAGAATGCACAACCCTTGATATAGGGTTTCTTACTCTTTTTAGCCACTCAATCAATTGAGGATTCCACGGTCTCGGTTCTCCTCCTTGAAAATTTCTTTGTTGGGTTTCCAACTTAGACAACCACTTATGCAACACGATGGGAAACTCAAAAAAGAAAATCTCATGAATGTCTGAATAAATGTACCGACCCAACCACTGTGTTGGGTTCCACCAAAATCCTTTACTTTATTTTCATGCAAACTCTAACTCTTTGAAGTCTACCCAGTCTTAGATCTCTAGTTTCATGGGTTGCCACAACATAGCCCTCACCACAACAATTTAATGTCTCGACAACAAAACCATTTATTGTCTTTTCCCCTCTCTCTTTACCTAGACCCAGGTTCAATCCCTTCTGCTCAGCACAATAAAGCTCGAGATATCATCCCGATGGAGCAGAGCTCAATCGGCAGCACCTGCGACACAGATGTCATCTCACACAAGATATCTCTATTTTATGGGTAACTTCCAGAACCACATTTCCATAGTTGTGTGGGAGGGCGTTTTAGTACCTTTGCTCTGTGCCTAGGATTCCAATGAATACCGGGGAGGTGGATTACTTGTATGCACAGTAATTCGACACTAAGTTGTGATCCAACCCTTCTTTATGCAACTGAAGTAAATAAACATTGAACATACAACATAATCATATTCATTAATATAATGTAGCTGTCATACATTTATCCATTTGCAAACACAATAATCAACCAGTCATTTAACACAATATTCACATATATATCTAAGCTACTTCAACATTCATACATATACACATAATATAACATGGAAACCCATCTAGGTGAGAAAAACAAGGTTCTCTTCATCTGGCATGAGGAAATAGATACACCTTTTGTCTACGCACAAAGATGTAGAATCTATTCGAGATATTCTCTTCTATATTTACATACTTTTCCTCCCTCTCATGCTCTCTAATCTTCTCTATTTATCTTCCTCCTCTACTCCTACTAGCGATCCACACATAGCCTGGATCAACTCAACCTTCCCTACTCATCTGTGCAATCAGCTGCAGAACCTCTACTCTGATGCACTAAGCGATACAAAGTCATTAACTAGAATGCATACCTCAATTCTAGCTCAAGCATCTTACCAAGATTCTAGATATTACTTAGATGTTATATTGGCTAACCCATCTACAACTTGGGTTCCTTCTTTTATAGCCCCATTACAAACTCGATACAAATCCCATACATTCTTGTTACAGACCTAATATTGACTCGATATAGAATCTAATAGACTCGTTACAGAATCCTCTTTTATCACTATCTCAGGAAAATTACTATACCCAACCAACAGGCTGTATTTCCTATTCTAGCAACACATAACGAGAGGCACTATAGGCCTGACTTACAAATATTCCTTCACACGTGTGGTTTCTTCCAGCTCCAGCTGAGCTCATACCCATAATCATTAATGACTATCACTTTCTCAATGTTATACCTTACTGTCATTTTCCAATCATTACGCTATTTGCAGGGCTGCTTCTGCTGATATTCTACCATATCATCTCGTATCACGTTCTCTCCTTATGTCATGTATTACTCATCTGGTGCAAATTCCTCTTCCAACGCCTTCTCTTTCACTGCTTCTATCACAACATCCTTCCCCTTTTCCTTTATGTTGCTTCCTTGGTCGTAGCTCCTTCCTCTTCTCCTTTATGTTTTTCTCCATACTTAGGAAAAATTCTACATGAATTATTCCCTATTGTCCCTAGGCCCAACAAAAATCAATATGAAGATGACCTTGAGGAATCAACTCAAAGGTGTGAAGGCTCAGAATTCAAAAACCATGCACTCATACTTCACAAGAGTATACCAGATCAAGGAGTAACTGGAAGCTATTGGAAATATGGTAGAAGATGCAGAAGTTTTAATGACTACCCTAAATGGTATTTCAAGATATTGGGAATATTTCATTCGAGGAATATGCTCCAAAATAAAACTAACCAAGTTACGATAGTTATGGGAAGAACATGTTCAAGAAGAAGAAACAATAGCAGTCAGAGAAGAGAAACTAAATGAAAGTGAATATCAACCCCTAGCAGTTCATGTCACGTCCCCTCCCATCCACTAGAGAGAGAACGTGACCATAACTGGTTGCTATGATTATTGCAGGAGCATCCAACTTGAATTTCATTGAATTTTGTATGTATTTTTATGGATTCTTGATTTTGCAGAAATCTATAGAGGAATGAAATCATCTTGAATTCACTCTATAGAAGTCTGTGGATAAATTCTCCAACTTCCCAACAACAAAGAAAATTATCATGTCAGTTATCAATTTGACGATCTACGAAGAAAGATCTCAGAGGAGATCGAATGAACAAGAAATATCGTTACAAAAATCGACGATCATCATCTGTTCTGCATCTGGAGATAGATAAATAGCTAAGAATCAACTCGTGAGAATCAACCGTGTGGAAATCTTGAGTTTGCAGAATCAGGGAAATATGGAAATTGCGATCCCACATCCCACATGTGGAATAGACCGTTGTGGAAAGGAAAGTTGTATAAATAGAGATCTGTGAAGCTACATCCTGCATCCCACATCCCTCATCTTGCATCCCGCAAGTTGTGGAAAGGAAATCTGCGGGGAACAAAATTTACAAAAGGATTTTTCCTCATCCCGCATCCCACAAGTTGCGGAAAGGAGAGTTGCGAAAGGAAATTCAACCTGTTAACATAAGTCTTGGGCAGATTTGTTCATTCAGGCCATCACCAATATGACAATCTAAGCCCCATAATGTAATATAGAAGGCATTGAACTTAAAAAGATACACAGATGTGTAAAACATGCAATATCTAATGGAAGCAAATACATTCATCAAAGAATTCAGCATGTTCATCACAATTCATTAAACAAAATACACTTGCATAGATTACACATAAGAAATACTTAACTTGAAATAAGCTTGTCCTGCAACCAGCTATGTCACTGCAACGTTCCACCCAACCATAGTCTAGTGCGCTCATCAATCTCTCAACAGCACTGCCACCCCTGAGCTAGGCATGATTTCCACAAGGAATAGGGAACACTAGCAGTCTCACACATAGCAAAAAACTTAGCCATGCCAAGACAGTTAGGTTTATCAGGATGCAAACAAACAATCCAATATATGGTTTGGTTTATTAGACTATAGTCAGTCAAGCCAACATTCACATTAAGGACTAGCCAAGCCAACTAACATATGGGTTTATCAGGATACAAAGGAGTTGGAAAGCCTAAACTGCTAAGCTAGTGAGCTCAACCACTGAGATATGGACACCTGCACTATATCGGGCTTGGCTCCTAAAACATCTACACACCTAATACAAGGAAGCATCCCCTTCTCTACTACACAGACCCTTAGGCTATGCCTTCCATTCTAGTGTTTTTGAGGGTGCGCAAAGAAGAAAACCAGCCTCTCTAGATCTATTTGTGAGGTTCCTTCCTACACTATATTTATCAAGATAGTTCATACTTAATTCCACTCCAAACTGGTTCAGACCAAGGAAAAAATATGTAGACACAGCAAACCACAATGTCAACACAACAAAACAAGCTTTCACTCACTATGTGATAGAGGAGACCATTGCACAACAACACTGAGGAAACCACATATGACCACTCTTTCTCATAAAATCAAGTGATCTCCACTACTCATTCGTTCAACAAACAAAGGAGACCCTCGAACCTTTGCACGACCAAGGATTGTAACAATAGGTAAACAACCCAGAACAAAACACGGTGCTGCAAGCAAGATGAACGTACAACACACATGAACAAAATGGAATAGAGAATGATTAGAATAGACCACAATGTTTTGGTGAGAGAAAGATGATGGACTAGGCATGCACAATGAGGAAAAAAACCTGAAAACGTGAAGGATGGATGATCAAAAAACATCCCACCACTCTCCAAAACGTGAGGCAAGATGAAAACATGAATGCATGAGGGAATGGGAATATGTTTTTGGGTGTCTTATTTTGACACATGGATTTTCCCCAATGGCTCAAGTTTAAACATTCCACCCCCCCCCCCCCCCCCCCCTTAGGAAAAAATNTGACATAGATGGTTGTGGGTTTTTAATTAAATTGCATATTTATATGATGTCCAAAATTATAATGTGTTGGCTAGCACAAAATACCATCAGCATCGATTTTAATCACCAAAACATAAAATGCTAAATCAATGGTGGGGATTTTTCCTCTAGCTCCATACCATGATTAATTACAATATTTACATCATATATATTTAATGCAAACGAGGTCAAAACTGGGGTATTATATTCCCCTCCCCCTTCAATAGCACTATCCTCAGTGCTTTACAAAATCAAACAAAAATGCTACGCTGCTACCACCCTCAGTGCTCCGCAGAATTGAACAAAAATGTATGTGCCAATCGCATGGCATCCTCCATCTCCCATGTATCATCTTCAGGACCGTAGTGCTCCCATTGCACCTTCACCTGCCCTATGGTTTGGTTCCAGAGAATTGTGACCTTCCTGTCGAGGATGCGCATTGGCTCGATTTGGAATTATCCTTCGGGTTCCACCTGAATCACATCCCAATTTATCACATGGTTAGGATCATGTACATATATCTTAAGCAAAGAAACATGAAAAAAATTATGAGCCCTAGTGCTAGAAGGACATGCAAGTCTATATGCAACTAGCCCTACTCTTTCAAGAAATTCAAACAACCCAGAGTATCTATGTGAAAGCTTGGCACAACTTCCAAGCTTCAAGGAACTCTTATTTTCCCTCACTTTGAGGTAAACATGATCCCCAACATTGAACTCTCTATTCACCCTATGCTTATCTGCATAGATTTTTTGTCTGTCTAGGGCTTCTTCCAGATTCTTCTTGATCTTTGCAACCTCTTGCTCCATCTCCTTGAGCAATTCTGGACGAAGCACAACCCTGTTCACTAGATTATCCCAAGTCACTGGCATCCTACACCTCCTACCATACAAAGCTTCATAGGGACTCATCCCCAAGGATGCTTGCTATCTATTGTTATAAGCAAACTCTACCAAGTATAAATAATCTTCCCACTTAGTTGTTTTTTCCATCACATACATGCAAAGCATGTCTTCAAGCACTTGATTTACTCTCTCTGTCTTCCCATCAGTCTGAGGATGGTAGGCAGTGCTGAAATTCAACTTTGTACCCAAATATGCAAGCAATCCCTTCCAAAAATTGGAAGTGAACTTGACATATCTGTCAGAGACTATTGCCTTAAGAAATCCATGCAATTTGAAAATCTCCTTCATGAAGATATTTGCAATGTCATTAGTCTTTTGCATGGACTTAATCGGTATAAAATGTGTTTCCTTTGTCAATTTGTCCACCACAACCATGAAATAATGTAATAAAATACATGGAAATAACTTCCCATTTCCATTCTAAAAATGGCAAAGGTTGCAACAAACTTGCTGAGTGTTGATGCTCAACCTTCACCTGTTGACATTTCATGCACCTTGAAATATATTCAGCCATGTCCTCTTTCATTCTTGGCCAAAAGTACTGCTTTCTAGTTGTAGCAATTGTCTTCTGATATCCTGGGTGACTAGAATATGGATCTTGATGGATCTCATCCATAACAACCCTCCTCAAATATGCTACATTTTAAATATAAATTTTGTTCTTATAAGTAAGGAGTCCATATTCTTCTAATTTATATCCCTCATACTTCTTTTCAAGGATTTGTTGTTGCAACTTGTCCTTGACCTGGGCATACAATTCATCTTTAGCAACATGATTAACAATCTGCTTCCTCAACTCCAATTTGCAAATACTAATGGATGCCACATGCATTTCTTGCACCTTCCTTTTGAGTTCATCAACTAACTTATTATCTTTTCCCTTTATGTGCTTTATTTAAAAATCAAACCCACATAAAAACTCTAGCCATCTAGCTTTCCTAGCATTTAGAGTAGGCTGATCAAAAAAATACTTCACACCACAATGGTCTGTCCTTAGCTCAATATTCTTCCCATCAAGTAATTCCTCCACATCTTGACAGCATGTACTATGGATGCAAGTCCCAGATCATGAGTGGCATAGTTCTTCTCATGCTCCTTCAACTTTCTTGACTCATAACATATTACGTGGTTGTCTTGCATAAGAACTCCTCCAAGTCCTTGACCGCATGCATCCATACACACCAAAAAATATTTCTCTGGGTCTGCGACTTTCAAGATTGGTGCACTTGTGAGAATATTCTTCAACTACTGGAAGCTTTCTTCACACCTCAATGTCCATTCAAAATTTATCCCCTTCCTTTGCAAAGAAGTTATGGCATGTGCAACCTTGGATAATCCTTCAATGAATCTCATGTAGTATCCCGCAAGTCCCATAAAAGATCTTACATCTGTCACGTTTCTTAGAGTAGGCTAGTTCATAATGGCTTCAATATTGTTAGGTTCCACAATATACCCTCTTTTGAGATAATGTGACCCAAATACTAAATTATATCTTTATAGAAGTCACACTTTCAACTTTGCATACAGCTTATGCTCCCTGAGCAATTGCAATTTCAATCTCAGATGTTCTTCATTCTCTTCCTCATTCTTAGAATAAATAAGGATGTCATCAAGGAAAACAAGAACAAACTTGTCCAAATACCTATTGAAGACACTATTCATAAGGCACATAAATGTAGCTGGTGCATTTGTGAGACCAAATGGTACCACTACAAACTCATAATGTCCATACCTTGTCCTTAAGGTTGTCTTATGAATTTCTTCATCCTTGATTCTCACTTGATGGTAACCAGACCTCAAGTCAATTTTGGAAAATACCTTTTCTCCTCTCGTTTGATCAAAGTGGTCATCAATCCTAGGAAAAGGATATTTGTTCTTCACATTGCATTTGTTCAGTTGTCTATAATCAATACACAATCTGAGTGTACCATCTTTCTTCTTCACAAATAGAACTAGTGCTCCCCAAGGGGACACACTCAGCCTGATATACTTCTTCTCCAACAACTCTTGCAACTACATCTTCAACTCTAGAATTTTTAGTGTACTAATTATGTAGGGCGCCTTGGACACTGGTGCTGCTCTTGGCACAAGCTCAATTGTGAAATCAATGTCTCTCTTTGAAGGAAGCCCTGTAATCTCATCAGGAAAAACATCCATGAATTCATGCAACGCATGAAAGTCCTCCAACCTAGGATTTTCATTTTATGTTGCCTCCACAATATGAGATGCATACAACTGGAAACCTTTCCTACAAAAATTCTTCAACTGCATTGCTGAAATCTGCCTCATATAAATCACCTTTGGAATGCCTCTTACAACTATTGGGTTCCCTTCTCCATCCATGCATTCAAAAGTCTTATTATAGCAATCAAGATTTACCTTGTGAGCTTCGAACCAATCCATTCCAATGAGAACATCATAGTAACCAAGTGATGGTGTTATCTCCTCAAATAAAGTAGTCAAGTTTGTTTATTTTAGGAGATAGGAAGTCATTGAAAAATAAATTTTTAAATTTATTTTGGGCTCATTTTTTAGAGATTTAGGTATGTAATAAAGTTTGAAAAACATTGGATTTTGTTTTTTTCTTCAAAAAGGTCAAAACTCAAGTTTCAGTGGCTTAGGCAGACATTTCAACTATTCATTAGCCATTGAAAACCTAGCTTTCAGTCACTTGAATGTAAAATTCGGGGCTATCTTAGCCATCAAAATCGCAAGTTTTTCAAACAATAACATACCTTGGGAAAACTCAATTTTCTCAGCCACGGAGAGGCCTTTTTAAATGCTCAAATAGTTGATTGACAACTAGACATCCTCATATTTCCAATGGTACTTTTAGATATGCATTTAGAGCTTAGGAAGGTAGTCAAAATCCCCCCACAAGATGAGGAATCATTTTTAGGAATGTGGCGTTTTTACTGTGTTGAGTCATCATTTTCAAATGATGATCATGGGCGACTGGAGGATAATTTGGAGAAAAGGTTGGAGGATTTTGTGCCTGACATATCAAATAAGAATAACCTCTTTCGGTTTATACACAGGTGTCACGGATTTGGAGAACCAAATCCACCTCTGAGCCCTAGTTTTCACCAGTTTAGCCACCAAAAGTGCAGAGATAGACATAATGATGATATTTTCACTCAGATCTAATGTTTTCATTGCTAAATCATTTCAAAAATATTCTAAATGAATTATAAAATTAAAAAGGATAGATATCTATCTCTCTTTTAATTTTTTGAAGCTGATGCAAATGAGATAAAGATTGAAGAGATTTTCTATTTTTGGTCAAAGATATGCCCAGGGGTCAGAAAGGGATCTTGAGTTGCCTTGTCGTTACTCAGAAGATCTATGCGGCAGTCAAAAAATTCGGATTTAGATAAATATTTGATTCCTTTTACATAGGATCTATTCCTACTATTTTGTAACTAGTTTGATATTATGCTATTTTTAGTTATTTGATCGTCTTCGATAGGATCTGATTTTTTATGTAAAAAAGCTATAAAGCTAAGGCTTATTGAAGATGAGAGGGGGAAGAAAACAGTCCGAGAGATTGTGGTTCAACTTCAAGAACTTGTAGCCATACTTCATTGAAACATATATGAATATATCTTGACACAGAAGATTCTTTCATTGTACTTTGTTCAGATTTCCATTTCCTTTTGTTATGAATATTACATTCATGTTTTCATGTTTGTCTAATGCCTGATAGTTGTCATCCTATTTTTACATTGATGAGCTACAATCTCAAGTATTTTACTTATTATAGATATCCATTCATTCTATACATTCGTATGTTTGTTTCTGCTGCTATGATAAGTGTTCTTCATGCTTTCATACCCTTTACTTAAACCTTCTGAGCAGTATAGTAGAAAGCCTTTAGTCTTCGACTATATTCATGTGTTTCTAAGTGGATGTGAATATATTAAGTTATCTAACTTGATCCTATTTCCCATACATTATTGATCTATTTAAGTTACTAGGCTCATTCCCTTAACAGTTAGGGAAATACTCCTCGAGTGATAACAAATTGGTGTCGTTGCCGAGGATGGAAGTGAAGCTAGTTTCCCTAGGAAGAATGACATAGATCTGACTTTTGATGGAAGACAAAAGGAAGACCCAGAATTGACTGTATCATCTTCCTGGAGAATCCACGATTAAAGACTCCACTGGGTAGATCTGGTTGATAGAAGATGAAGAGGCTGAATTCAAAATCCAGGTACCATTTCATCAATTTACTTTATGAACTGTTGTTATTCTTTATCAACTCCTTTATACTTTTCCCTTCACATATTAAAAGAATTATCCTCTATTTTGTATATTATGAAGATTATCAACCATCATTTATAAATCCATATTTAGAATAAGGTTTCCAGCCTCCTTATGTGGTTGATGTTAATTCTATATATTTACCTCAGCCTATTCCTAAAGAAGAGTTCTGTATTCAAATTTTTTCTGAATTTGAGCATCCGTGTAACCTTGAGGAGGTTGAACTTTTTTCAAAACATATCCATATCACAACACCTTTTTCCCTTATTGCTGATCCTTCTTATCAAACTATTAACCCTCATGTTCAGCACACTTATTTTCAAGTCAAAATAAAAAATAGGATGTTTAAACCTTTAAGGCTACCCTATCACCTTAACCCTTATCCTCTTGATTTCTTTAAGTATTTTCCCCGTTTTTCTGGAGATGATCATGTTACAACTAAGAGGCACTTGGGGGATTTTGAGAACTTCCTTGATTAGTTTGAGATAGTTCATGATGATGTGATTATGAGGATATTTTCCAAAACTTTGTTTAGAGATGGTGCTGCATGGGTTAAGAGTCTGAGAGCTGATTCTATTAGCTCTTGGATCAAGTTGTCAAATGCCTTTTTGAAGAATTGGGGTGAGAACAAGTCTCTTGATTTGTATCTTGCTGATTTCTATGCTTTGAAGAGAGAGGAATACAAAACTTTTCCTATCTTCAATCAAATATTCTACAACACTTATCATGATATGCCTTTGGAGATCTAGCTTATAGAGACAACTGCCATGATATATTATGTGATGGGACTAGATTCAAAACTTGCCCTTCTTCTACTAGAAAGGAAATATCCATCATTAAGCATTATATTTGAAGATGCTTTAGAGGTGGAGGAAAACATTTGTGCTTCAAGGAGAATCCCAGAGCAGTTTGATTTTGAAAACCATCATCTACCTGAGCCAGATAAATATCAGTATCATTCATATTTTGAACAGGAAGATTATGAGTTTGAGGCCGATTTGGAATAGTAGCAAGCATGTGAGCTCATTTCAGATTCTTCAGTGTTTGCAAAGTACTCCCAAGAAAGGTATGAATCTGAATTTTATGATCAGTTTGCAAACTAGGATGAGCCTATGATAACTAATGATTGTATAGGCAATTATATGTTTTCAACTGATCTTTATTCATATGATGAAAACACTATTTTATCATCCTATTGTGAGCACTATTCTCAAAATGAAATTTTAATTATTGATGATCAGGATCTGATCTTAAGAGAACAAGAAGGTCATCTTTTTTTTCAGCAGAGAAATGGTCATTTTTTAGCAAGGGTTCTTCATGGATCAACATGTTTTTGATCTTGGTTTCAAAGACCCGGTGGCAACCTTCATGGACTCATACTTTTCAAAGAAACTAAAGATTTAATATTTTTTTAGCTTGCCATTGTTTATGGGTAAGTATGGTTTCCTAAATAATTTCTTATCACTACTGTTACATTTCAGACATAAGCTACTAATCAGTAATAAAGATGAGATTTATTCAGTTTTAAAATTGCTTGGATGGTTGTTATGGAAATCAGCATTTACCTAACCCAAATGCATAACAGGTTAGAGTAGAGTACTGTAGGAAATAAGCTCATTGCCCGAGCATTTCTTTTCTTCTAGTTTGAAACATAAATATCAGTCAGCTTATGTGGATAAAGGTAGGTTTTGAGAATGGAAGTTTTTGAAGGTGTACAGAGATCAGTTGCATAGGCTAAAAGACTTCATGCCCAATGGAACACTAGACTAGGTTCTGTATTTTGTTTGTCCAGGAAAGGCATCATATCTGTGGTTCGTGGAACCTCATAGGAAGGTTTACATCCCCGAGTAGGATCCATATGTTATCTCCTCAAATAAAGTAGTCAAGTTTTTTTATTTTAGGTGATAGGAAGTCAATGAAAAATAAATTTCTAAATTTATTTTGTGCTCATTTTTTAGAGCTTTAGATATGTAATAAAGTTTGAAAAACATTGGATTTTGATTTTTCTTCAAAAAGTTCAAAAATAAGGTTTTGGTGGCTTAGGAGGATGTTTCAACTATTCATTAGCCACCGAAATCCTAGCTTTCGGCAGCTTAAATGTAAAATTCGGGGCTATCTTAGCCATCGAAATCACAGGTTTTTCAAACAATAAACTGCCTTGGGAAAACTCAATTTTCTCAGCCACGGAGAGGCCGTTTTACATGCTTAAGTAGTCTATTAACAAATAGACATCCTCATATTTCTAATGGTACTTTCATATCTACATTTAGATCCCTAAAAGGAAATCAAAATTCCCCCGCAAGATGAGGCAACATTTTTAGGAATGTGGCATTTTTACTGTGTTGAGTCATCATTTTCAAATGATAATCCTGGATAATCGAAGGATCATTTTCAGAAACGGTTAGAGTATTTTGTGCCTAACATGTCAAAGAGCAATAACCTCTTTTTTTTTATACACAGGTGTCACGTATTTGGAGAACCAAATCCATCTCTGAGCCCCATTTTTCACCAGTTTAGCCACCAAAAGCGCAGATACAGACAACATGATGATATTTTCACTCAGATCAGATGTTTTCATTGCTAAATCATTTCAGCAAGATTATAAATGAATTACAAAATTAAAAAGAATATAGATCTATCTCTCTTTTAATTTTTTGAAGCCGATACAAAGGAGATAAAGATTGAAGAGATTTTCTATTTTTGGTCAAAGATATGCCTAGGTGTCAGAAAGGGATCTTGAGTTTCCTTGTCATTACTTAGAAGATTGTTGGGGCTCCGACCTTAAAATTCCTTAGTTTTGGCAACTCCGTGGTCTTGGTGCGAAGCTTGTAAGTGGAGTTGCGGCACAAAATAGTCTTAGGGGTGTCGGGGTTGGGTCGAAGCCCCTCTTTTTCTAAATAACCCATGGTTTAAACTAATGTTTTTTAAGCCCATGGTTTAATTCCATGGTATTGTAATAGTGCACTTGTATAAATAGACACTTATGTAAAGGATTTAGGTTAAGATTTTGAGACTTTTAATGTATGATGATTTGATGCGAAGAAAGAAAGGCCTATTTTAGGGTTTAAGGTTAAGTCCCAGCTGAGTGCGTGGATGACCTTTGTAGCTGAGTGTGTAGAGGATTTTGGTAAGAAGGTTAAGTCCCAGCTGAGTGCATGGAAAACCTCTACAGCTGAGTGTGTAGAGGGTTTTGTAAGAAGGTTAAGTCCCAGCTGAGTGTGTGGACAACCTCTGCAGCTGAGTGCGTAGATTAGAACTGTGTGTTTGTAAAATTTGAATATAACCACAGTTCTGTGGACGTAGCCCCTACACTGGGGGTGAACCACGTACATCTTGTGTTGTGGTGGTTCCTTTTTTTTGTGCTATTTTGTTCTATGCATTTAATAAGTAGGTGAATGATAAGTAAGATATATTGTTAAGTATTAACTTTGCTGTGAATTCCCAGTTAAGGGTTAACCAAGTAACTGTCTGTTTATCTAAACCGTGAAGCTAATTCAGTAACTGTCGAAGCTCTGTGTTCTATGATTAATATTTGTTAAGGATAAAGGTACAGTAATATTCCTCTTCTACTTGTAGAAACCTAATTCTGCGGCACCCCATAGCTGTTTCGGGTGAGACTGCAACCTGTTCGCAGGTTGTTGCCGAAAGGGCCAACACTGTGGGTCTTTTTGTTGGTGCAAAGATAATAGGATAAAACCCAAGTCTGCCCATAGCCCAACAAATTGGTTCTGTTTCCGGTTGAACAGTATCTATTCAAGAGGGATTTACATCGTACCTAGAGGGATATGTTTTGGAGGCCCTCAATAAAATAAATCGGTGACTGGATCGAAGATACCTATCTAAAATTTGCTGAACAAGAAAATAAGGATCCTCGTCGTAGCTCAAATGACTTTTTGCAAAGGTATGTTTTTTCTGATATTTATGAAATTTCTTGGTAGTATCCACATAGAATTACACCAATGGTTATCCAGGTTGACATAAAGAAGGACAAACTTCTAAGAAGATCAGTCTCCTACCTAGACCCCGGAAAGAATTAACCTGTTGAAAAGAGTGAACAATGTGGTATCTAGAGCTGTTGACTTCTGGACAACGCGAACCCTTGAAGCATTTGTGACAGAGTTCACCATCGACACACATACTTCTTTTAGTGAAGCAGAAAGACAGTTCTTCAAAGGACCAAGGGGTAAGTACTTGAAATCACTTAGTTTGAGAATTAAAATGCTCTTGGCTGACAAACGCATATTGCTTATTGAATCAGATTGCTAGATTTAGTGCTACTAACCTATGTTTGAAAGTGAAAGTGAATTCGACGAGAAAAGTGGTTTGCTTCGAAGCAGTAAAAGATACAAGAGAAATTTTGGATCCTTTACCCTAGGCCAGAATACCGATTATACCCCTTTAAGCCCAGAAGAGTCTGAATCGGAAGAAACCCCTTTTGTTAGAAACCCTCCTATCACTCCACAGTGAAGATCTGTGTTATAGCGATTTTCACCCCACTAGGTGAATCACACTTTGTATGGCCTTCCCCTGTCCCGCTGCAGACTCATTAGCCCCTTTGGACCACATTTTAT